>JAQPZY010000491.1:20000-196667 GCA_029931535.1 Margaritifera margaritifera | reverse complement strand
GTTGTTATATTGTTGCATTTTCTTAGCCTTGTACTTTTACTTTTTAGCCTTCTGGCTTCAAAAAATAATGAGAAGGCTAATATGGATCACATTGAATATGTATTTTCATGTTTATCCATGTCTACTGTTCAGGACGACCATGTAATCTGTGTTGTGCTGTGTGTGAGTGTGTGAAATAGACATTCTCAAAATGCAACATTGATGATCAATTGTCACATCAAGACTTGTGCATCTAGATTTGCACATCAAGAACTAATATCACAGAAAGATGGATCGTGGGAGCACGAGTCGCAGTCCTGGAATAGCCCGGCCAGCTCGATGACGTCCCTGTCAGGAAGCTTCAGCCTGGGCAGCTCTGACCCCTGTCCCCGCGTAGCTCCCAGGAGGGTCTGCCATCAGGTCGTCGGAACAGGAGGGAGGGAGCATCCAAAACGTGGAGGGGTCTGGGCATTCAGATGCAGATCCAGCAACTTCAGGGGTAAGAACACCATACTACTGTGTGTTTCAGCAGTCAGTTATTAGCTACTCAGTTTTTATTAAGGTTTGGCCATTATATAGTCACAGTTGTTGGTAAACAAGTTGACTTGTTCAAATGAGAGAAAGCCATAGGAATGGGTGCATTGGTACTGGAATGGTGCGCACCCCAGAATGTCTGCATACCATGTAGGTGCTGAGATTTTCTTCATGTACCCTTTGCTATTCATATTTTAATGCAGAAACTCAATCTACAGTGATCACTGCATACATGATGATGTTATGAAGATCACCTACATTTTGGGGCATGCTCAGAACACTGAAAAACTTGTAATGTTAGGTTGCTGCAGTTATGTTTTGACTCACACCTAGCAGGAGATGAAAATATACCATTATGGACTTTTGCTGAGTTCATTACATTGTTTTATTGAGCAGTGAGAAGTTACTGGCTGATGTGAAGTGGAGGCCAATATCAATAAAACAATGCATTGAGTGAAACAAAAGCCCATAATTGTTTTATTACTGTCAGACTGTGATCTAAAAATATCACCAAGTACAAAACAATACATGACATTGTTTTGGGGAGCTGACGTCACTGTGAAGAAACCAATATGTTGTATTACTGTTGAGCATGTGTTCAGCCAATCAGAATTCAGAATAATTTTTATGAAAGTGAAAATATTAGCAGTCCATTGGAATGCAGTGTGTTATAGTTGGATTGACAGGCATGCAGCCTGGGGCAGGGTCAACAGTGTATTAGGGTTTGATTGACAAGTGATTAGTGTTATAGTTTGATTGACAGACAGGCAGGCAGAGTCAGCAATGTGTTATAGTTTGACAGGTGGGCAGCCTGGGGCAGGGCCAGCAATGTGTTATACTAAGATATTATCAATTTCAGGTCATCTGCTCTAGGTACGATTCTTATCTAGAGACAATGGTATTCAAATGAAAATATGAATGTTTAATAGGGGCAAAAAAGAGGTAAAAGTTCAACTATTTTTCAGAATTTTGAAGAATGAAAACAAATTCATTTCATGCCATTTTTTGTGAATATCAATATGAATATTGTCATCATAAAGAACAGATAATCTATCTGTAGCATTTCTCTATTTAAACAAAAACATAATCATAACTATTTCTTGACAACCAACTCAGTGCCAGAAGTAGAATTGTGAAGTATTCAAAGTAAGTTATTTTTATGTTGTTTTTTTTTGTCATTGATTTTATTTTATAGATATGAAAACTGACCAAAAATATCTTATGATAACTAAATTCTAAAATGGCAATTGTTATTTCAGATCAATGTATATATGTACAAGAACACTATAATGTATTTGCAATATTGCTTTTAAGAGTAACATACAATTTAAACTTCTGTATGACTCATGATTATGGTATTTCATGCAAAAATGTTAGGGGGGCGCATATTAAAAAGGAACAGAAAGGCTTCAGAAGTACACGGAACATAGAAAAAGTGAATTTATTCTTGAAGCTGAATGTTCACAAAACATGTCTATATAACCATATGTAAGAAATATGCAACTTTCAGCATGAAATAACATGATGTCAAGAATTTGCCAAAAGTGACCAAAGACCAATATTAACATTATGGTGGATGGCTCATGTGTTTGATGCTTCCTGTGAATTTATTTGAAAAGATATCATAAAGATGGGTTCATTTTTGAATTATGCACACTCAAATTATGCAGAAAACATTACATTTTAAGAGCAACATATAATTTCAAAAATATAGTATTTCATGCAAAAATGATAGGGGGTGCTTGATAAAAAGGCACAGGGGGGCTTCTGAATTACCTGGAACATAGAAAAAGTCAGTTTATTCCTAAAGCTGAATGTTCAAAAAACATTTAATATAAACATATCCTCGCGGTATCAGTTTCGGAGCCCTTAAGAAGAAATCGCGGAATAATTCGTAAAAAATGCAAGTTTTATTAAAAGTTCATTTACACTTAGAATGATCGTTATAACGGCACTGAAAGTCAAAGCTTCAAACTATTTATGGCCACTGACCTTAGTTCCGTGAGAGCTTATTTATGCGTACTCCGTTTCGCTTACCTTGTTTATAACGTCATCTGTTTCGGAGCGGTTGATCACAGCGCCACTCGCGGCCATCGTAGATATGATAACAGACATGTATGGTGGCACAAACTGGCTACAATGGCGAACATAACAATTGTCATCTTAGTATGAATCGAAATTTTTCTTTCCTATTGTATTTCTATCTTTTCTGCTCAGTTTTATTAACAGAAAAGAATTAACAAATGTTGAGGGATAATTTTTTAAACTGGTTCAAACAGAAAATTTAACTGTTAACTTCAAAATTAGATATGTACACATGTGAAAACATCTCTACAGTCTGCCATAGTTGTCCTTGGCAGTTCGGGATGACAGGGACAGTTGAAGACCTCATTCCGCCTCAAGACTCTTACTTAGGTACAATACTTCAAATGAACCCAGTGACTGCATCCTTGAACACAACACTGTGCCCAACTGACGAATTCGATGTAATCATTGTGTTTCATGTCATCGGGCTGTTCTTGTTTGCATACACAGCAGGGTTCACCGTCATCTACAAACTCAGAGTCTTCCGTTTCTTCTGATTCCCGTACTGATATTGCATGCTTGCCCGATGGACCAGTCATATTAACACCATCTGACTGGATCTTAATAGGATGTGTAAGCTTTATGTTTTTCCCTGACTTTTTTGAACCCTCAGATAGTGAAGATTCCTTAGGCTTGTATGTTTTTCCATTTTCCTCATTTTTCTTTGCTTTTTTTGACGATTGCATTTCATGATGTCCAATTATTTCCTGCACAATGCTATCCTCTGTTATTGGCTTTCCACCAACTATAGCCGTTAGGACTTTGCGTTTCTTAGTGGTATTCTTTGATTTGTCCAGTAATACACTCTGCTTCTTGCTGAGGAAACCAGCAGCTCGACTGCTTGGACTCAGAGCATGACAACCTACTGCGTTGTCCTCGTTGGGAATAAAACATTCGTTATTTTGTGGAGCGATGTTATGGTTGGTAACTTCGTTGGAATCAGAGTCATTGCTTTCATGTTGGAATACTGTAGATAGTATGAATGATCTGTGTCCGTCATACAACAGTAGCAGTGGCTGACATGGATCACGCCCTTGTACATAGCTGATGAAATGTTCCTCGAGATATTTCCTGAATACTTGACCATACAGTCTCGCTAACAGTACCAGAAACACCAGTTGTTGCACCCTCAAGCAATTCATTTCTCATTCGCTTTTCCGGAAATATAAAATAAACCGGAATGGATGTACCTAAATCATTCCCGGCCGATAAAACAGTCACATTATATGACATTTCACTGGTAATTGCGACAGGTTTCGATTTTTTTTAATCGGTGACTACAAAAGGAGGGGTATGATTATAGGAAATTGCCTTCTCATCGATGTTGTCAATGTACTGTGGTTTCTCCTTCAGGTTTTAAGTATTCATGATTTTCTCCAGTTCCTCAAAATATGCGGTTACTTTCTCTCTTGATGTCGATTTTGCACGTGCGATTGCGAGAGACCTTGGTTTTTTAACAGTTAAATTAGGGCATCGCGAGATGAAGTTGTGATACCACTGCAGTGATAATGGATTATCCTTCTGACCAAGTCCAATGTCAACAGCATAGTCAGTGGCCAAAATTACATACATTTGAACGGGTATAACCATAGCCCACTTTCGCCAAAAGAGAAATGTGGTCTACAAGCCTAGCTTCATGCTCCAAGGAAAATAATGGATTTGGCCCCGATTTAACGGTGTCAATGTCCACTTCACCAATGACACGTTGGCGTAAAGTTGTTTCGTGAACACTATGCAACCTTGCCTCCTTTTTAACTGGCATTTTTTTCTCCTTTACATCCATGTATGCTTTAGTTAAAGCTTCTTGATCATAACGACGATAGTGTCGATGCATGTATCCACCATTCTGAAAATCATGGAAAAATGTGCGTAATGCATTTAAGACATGGTTAAAATTGTTTAATATTTTTTCTCTAAAAAATTATGTAAATGTTAACTTTCCAATATATAAGCATTTATCATTAAATTTTTTTTATTTAATTCATTAAATTCGATTACTCTTTTTTTCTGTATGAAAAACATCAAATAAGGAGATAAAAAAATAAAAAACATCCCATTAAATTAAACAGCAACATTTATAATTATTCCCTTAATGGGCTTCCGTTGGAAAAAATAATTGCGCAGTGGGCGGAGATAAGAAGTCACCTGATTTTATTCATTTGACACACGACAACAAATCAAGTTGCGCCAAACGTTTCAATTCATTGATATTATGGGGGAAAAAAAAGGTATTTTGAATGGGCATGAAAGTGTCTTAGGAAATTTTATGTTTTTTGGTAATTGTTATGCATAAGGTGTATACTTACGGCACTTAGACGAATTAGAAGCATTTTCTTTACTTGTAGCAAAGCGTGAAAGGACTGTCAACAAAACTTCTGAAAATTGCGTCATCAGCTGCATGTTATCACGTTATATCAACAAAATAAAATGGCCGCTCTTAAACTGATGCCACGACGATATGTAAGAAATATGCAAATTTCAGTTTGAAAAAACATGAGGTTAAGAATTTGCAAAAAGTGCCAAAGACCAATATTAAAAATGGTGGCCGGTACATGTGTTTGAATGCTTCCTGTGAATTTATTTGAAAAGATATCATAAAGATGGGTTCATTTTTGAAATCTGCACACTCTAATTATGCAGAAAACATTCCATTTTTGTATATTCTATAATTCTGAAAAAATCATCCCCTGTTGCTACAGCTTGGTTTCGTGAATCGCGATTTGAGAGAAAACTCAGATTTGAATGTGAGTGTGGACTTGAGGAGTTTCGTGAATACGGATCATGTTCATCAGCTGTGTTTGAACGATGATAACGTGGCAACTTAGTTGGTAATGACGTAATTAAACAGGAGCAATAGCGCCAGCTATTATGTTAATATAAAGTGGTGTACCTTCAGATTATATCCCGGATAATTAATGTTTCCGTAACGACAATTAATAATACTAACATGTACTAAATAATAAAAAAAATACAACAGCAGTTATAGATAAGTAAACGAATAATTACCTAAATCAACGAATTTTTATTTTTTTATTTATTTTTTTAAACCATGGTTTTTACATGACAATGATTTTATTTGCGTATAGGTGCCCGTTTGGAGTTTTCCTGGTTTAAGCCGCTTATTTTCAGTGTTCTGAGGCGGCTTATCCAGTAAGATTCCTTTTTTTTCCCGGTTTCGGTTATGGGCAATTACAATTAGTATGATATCACTGAAGATATGGCCAGGGGAACACAAGTGTTCTCCTACTGGACTTATGTTCAACTTCTTTGTCATCCAATCAGATCTGTGAAGACTGATCCTTTGGTGTAGTGTTTCGTTTTCTCTGACATACTGAATGAATGTCGAATATCTTATATGTGACGATATATACTTTACGAGCCAGTCTTAAAAATAGACGCTGGAGTGACAGAATGAATTGGTACTGACTATTTTAATAGCAAAATACAAGTATGTTGATATATAGTAGGTGAAAATAAATCTTAAGTTTGTTATAGTATAACGACTTATTTAGGACAATTAAAAATACGTTTTTATTCCAACACTTGGGATAATTTGTCGCAAAGGGCATTGATAACGGGCACACTAATGTATTTTGCGTGTGGAATATAATAATAAATATAATAAATCCCACGATGACCTATTTATTTCCGTACGGGAATAGTTCTTTTTTTTTGGTACGGCATATATCAACTTCCGTGCTCGAGATGCTGATTATGGACTTTAATATATTTTAATGCCCATGAACATGTTACAGAATGCAACAGCACTGGAAAGCAGTACAATTAATTTACGAGTTCGTCTCCACTTTATTAATTAACCTACACGACATATTCATTCTCGTGCCACAACTTACGATATATTTCTCAAGTGTCCAACATGAGCCACCATAGTTATCACCTAGTTCACATTTCCAAAAAGTTAATTCCCATTTTCATTTAAATAAATTGTAGATTGGTCCAGGCGAAGTAGACAAAATATATGTTTTCTTCAAGGCCTCCGGAGATTCCTGATTTCGGCAGTGCTGAGTTTAGATTATGTCAATGCAGTTCATCTCGAACCGGACTCGTGCTGGAACCTCTTCCAAGGCATGAGAACTGCCCAATGGCTACTAGGTCTTGGGCAGGTCTGTAAAGATCTTGTCTGTATATCAGATCTCTCTGTACGATGTACGCTAACAATATTAACAGTTAGACGCTCCTAAAAGAGAGGATATATACTGAGCATCTGATTCAGTAAATTATCGATTACCTCTATTATCGATTACCTCTATTTTTAGTTATAAATACCATAGGCATCTCGGCCATTATTGTTCTGAATTAATATTAGTTTAGGTACTGACTTACTAAAAAATTATCCCACCACAAAATGCCTAACATATCTGCATTTTCTTAATCAAAATTTACAAACTTACCCCACCAGTCAGACTCTGAAGATATACAATTATAAAAATGGCGGAGCCTGGAGCGTAGCAACACGGCGAAGATACATAGAGAATACAAAATCATGAAATAAAATATTTACGCATAATAAATAATGTCTGAAGCATATTGCATTGTATTGCTCTAAATTCAAAGGATTATATAGAGGTGATAACAAATATTTCATGAGTTCAGTATTAGAGCACCAATGTAGGTATCCAGAGATAATGTTTATTTCTTTACAAATTTGGATGGAACAAAAGTGTTGTCAAAGTTAGCCATGTTGAACAAAATTATTTAAAGTTTAGGCCATTAGATATTTTTGATACATGAACAGTGTGACATAAGATTCTGACGAAAGCAAATAAAATGGCAGAATTAATGGCAAAACTGACTGTGTTATTTCCTACTGACATCTGGCAGATCAAATATACCTGAATAATGAAATCAGCTTACAAATTTAATATTTACTTTCAAGTACGTAATATTTGACTTTAAAGTCATTCAGCATTTCCTGGCGCACTAGATTTCAATCTACAAAAACAACAACATTGATCCGAAACATATTATTATAGTCTGCAACAATTTTAGATTCCACACATCATGACCGGAGAAACGTTAGGGGTAAGAATAAATCATGAATTCATAAACATTAAATGAATATGATTGTAAAAGTATAGACATTACACTTTTTTACCATAAAAGAGATGCAGATTTAAACGTCAACAATCTTGAATACGGTTGTCATATTCTTGCGAAGGTGTAAAAAAAAAAAGATTGCTTTGGTTAATGAGTGACATATTTATAAAATGGGGTAGGATCATTGTTTACAAACATTAATGTAGAGAAATCCATTGACTCATATAAATTTAGATACAACTCTGTCACAAATGTCAATGTAGTTAAAAACATTATTCCAAAGACCGATAAACAATCCGTAAAAGTGAGACAGAAAACTGTGGAGGACAAAATAGGAAACGAAGTGTGCAAAAGTTATGTACAGAAGAAGGATTACGATTTCTAAAACAATACAGTATATTCCTCTGTATCGTTTGTTTTTACTCTTTATGCTGTGATTCGACGTAAATACAAAACCCTGATGGAACGTGGTCACCTGTTTTGATTGTTACGCAGATATTGTGCACAATAGTGTCATGTACATGTGTCTGACATACGTGATACTTTCAAAATTACAATAAATGCATGGAACTTTTTAATTGACGATATTTTTATTTATTTTTTTTGTTTTTGTTTTTTTTTTTTTGTTTATAAAAATGACAGCTGCACATTACTTGGTTTATATTGTTACATTGTCTTTTGTGTTCTTTATGACTAGATTCTGGACCGTAAGATAAATCAAGATTATCTGTAAATACATCACTAATTTGTGCGCAAACATCTGAATCATAAGATGTGTCGTTCTAGTCTGTAAATACGTCACTAATGCATGAACACAAGTCTTAAGCATAAGATGTGTTAAATACATCCGGAAGCACTGTTGCCATAACTAGTTCTGGTAATGTCATCAGTTTCTCTGGAACCGAAGTCATTTTTATGTCGTTACAATATTGTAATTCCTGGCATATTTCCTTGATTGTAGAAGGGCATTCAGCTGTTCGGAATCAAGGCTAATGTCAAGAAGATCAAAGACCAAATTTATAGAAAGAAAAAAAAAAAAAAAAAAAAAAAAAAAAAAAAAAAAATAATCAGAACATTGATTTATATCGCGGGTGGGTGGGGTTGAAGTGGGTGTTTATGGGATAACTTATAAACAAACAACGATGGCTCTATATCTTTTTTCATATCGTGTGACGCATCTGAAGCCCAAATGCTCAAACTGGATACAATGGGATTGTAGATTCAAAGAATGAACAAAACATAGATAACATCGATAAGCCTCAATATGTGTAGGGGACAGATTATAAAGTTTTGTCAATAACGAGTAATCATGAGCTCGATTCCGTGAGCTATAGAGTTCATGTTATTGACAAGTATCACCTGATTGGCTCTCTCAAGTTTGTGCAATGAAGCCTCGAGATCGCTACGCTTTCCCATGGTATGATCCCAATAGCTTGCATCGAGATCGGTGCGCCCGTTCAAATTTTACTATGCCAAAAGGTGCAAGGCTGCAACCTAAAGAAAACACTACAGATCAACCTTTATTATTCCATAACTCTATCCAGACTTTAAAACGACGAAAGCAATTTCGAAACGCTTTTGTGGTGGCATGAGTGTGTTCAACGCAGAGCTTCCGCTGAAAACGGAAGTTCTAGGATGTCAATGGAAAATAATTCATTTAAATTGCATACATAAACAATTCAAATTGTGTTCGATATAACATCAGGCATGCTCAAGCCCATTTTTTACTATGACTACACTAGAGGACCTTTTGAACACAGCTGCCTTGTTATTCATACGAGGTTAAATTAGATTGTTCACTAGCTGTGTACAGCAGCAATCTGCTTAAAATCGAGATCTCCGACATAAGACATAACGGAGATACGTTAGGCAGCAATAAAAATATACGGTCTACTGATCTTTGGAATTTCCTGTCCACCTATTTTTGTTATCAGATAAAGCGATGCAATTTTGTGTTGTGTGTGGGGTGGGGTATCGTTAGCAATCATATGTTCCGAATGATGTTTTTAATTAATTACAGGAAAGCTGTAATTAATTGGTGAAACAAACGGTCAACAGAACAGTGACTGCTATTCGTGCATGTGAGATCTACTTATTAATAAATATATCTCGATTTTAAACAGTTATTGCCTTATTTCCCCGTATATTAGTTACACGTATGTCATGTATTTGCCTATTTGGAATCGATGTTAGAAGATGGAATGTTGTTAAATCAAAATTAAATGAATAACACCGTATAATGTAAAAGATTTTTTAAAAATCTGAATTAAAATCATACTTTACAAAAATAGCATTGGTTCTATTTTTTTTTTTTAGAAAAGTACAAAGAGAAGAAGTGAGTGAAATTGACAGAAAAATAGTTATTGTTTTCCAGTTATGAAATCAATCCAAATTAAAGGTCAAATATGGAGAAAAAAAAATCACAAAATATATTTATCGGGTCTTTTTTTTTTTTTTTTTTTTTTGTAGAACACTATGTGCATATTACAAATGTGTTTCTCCTGGTAAATCGACTTTAACCGAATTTCCGAAATTTACAGCTAAAATTAATGAACAGTTATAATGTCCAAAATTACCGGTTATCCGCGAAGCGCGGATGACGTTATACACAGAAAGCGATGACTATACCGGCGCACGATCTGAATACCATGGTGGATAGAGGTAGTAAAGTACATGGCGGAAAGGGAAGAGGAAGGTTGGCTAACCGTTGGTGTTTTACACTCAATAACTACACGGAAGCTGACAGCGCAAGTATGACTAAAAGAATTGAGGCAGAGAAAATCGGTTTTGCAGTCATTGGAAAGGAAGTTGGCGATAGTAGGACACCGCATTTACAGGGTTTCATCCGTATGGAACACAAGATTAGACTGGAAGGTCTCAGGCGCATTATTGGGACTAGAGCGCATGGCGAGGCTGCATTCGGCACAGATGCAGAAAATGTGGATACCGTAACTGTGCCAAGCGAGCTTCTGCAATTATTAGAGAGAGACAGGCTGGAAAGACTTGGTCCGATTTATTTGCACATGAAGAAACGCTTGTTTTTTTCATCAGACATGCGAAGAGCCTCCAGATGGCTGTGGATATTCAGGAAACGGCTCAGAGACTTCACGAACTTAAGGATAAATTTGCTATGCAAAGGTTGGCAGATAGATTTGTTGAATGAACTAAAAGAAAAACCGGATGAAAGGAGAGTTACCTGGTACATTGATGCTGAATGAGGTAAGGGAAAAACTTTCCTTTCTAAGTACATCATTAGCCATATGGATGCTATCAGATTTGAAAATGGAAAAAGTGGAGACATCAAGTATGCATAGAAGGGCCCGAAGATAGTTGTTTTTGACCTGTCTAGAAGTCAGCAAGATTATGTAAATTACGAAATCATTGAGAGTGTAAAAATTGGTGTACCTTTTTCCACTAAGTACGAGAGCCAGAGCAAATGCTATGACACCCCTCATGTGGTCATTTTTGCCAATTTTGACCCTGCTCTGGAGAAGTTAAGCAAGGATAGATGGAATGTAATTAACCTGGAGTACATGGATCAAGCATGGAGAGGACCCTGGCCAATGAAGGAGGAGAAGGAGGAAGTCATATCTGTAGAAGATTCAGACGATGAAAAACAGGCTGAGGTGATTGTCATCACCGACTCTGAAGAATCAGTCAAAAGAGGAAATGGCTGCTGAAGTGAACAATTGGCTTTCAGAAGACATCTGGGATGAAATTGCTGAAGAACGGAATGAAGAGTTCATGCCATTGGAAGATGAAGGTTTTTCTGTCAGCAACAGCCAAATTGGTCGCACGCGAGTTTAATCCAAATAAGTACTGGACATTGCTGACAACATAATGAAACGCACACAGAGGGATTTGGATCAGTCTGTCTATCAGCCCTTTTAGCAGTTGTGTAGGCGATAGTCCTTTGTAGTCTTTAGCCATTTAAGTCAATGGTAGGAAAGTATAAACTTTGTTCCAGACAGGAATAAGTTACAAAAAGTAGCTTGCCGCCGCCCCCCCCCCCCCGCACTCCCTTCATACAATTGGGCAAACATTGCGAGTAGTACGCCAGAGGAGGATAAAAAGTACGGCTGACTCAACTGAGGCTGATAAAGTTGTGAAACGACGCGGTGCGACTTGGCATTGAGAAGGCTTCACCGTAGGGCATCCATTTGCGGCAAATATTTTGTTGGTGAAACGGTAGGAAGCTTGGTGCTTTGATACCTAAAATGTACAAGCTGCAAGAAGAGTTGAACAATGTGAAGGAGTGGGTGAAGAAGGAATGAATTGCTATGAAAAAGAAACTATTATCACAGATATATGAAACAAGTCCAACATCTTCAAAAAGAGTGGATGAACTTCGGGAAGAAATAAATGGCACAGTAACAACCATCCTTCAAGACAAGATTCCATCCATCATAGATGGTAAAAATGAAAAACCTTGAACCATTCATTGAAAATGTTTTACAAGCATCAGGATGATGTGAAGAACGAAATAAATGCATAAATTATTGAAATATGTAAGCAATTTTTCTCAAAAGTAGACCCCGGTCATGGAATAACCAAATGTACATAAGATCCAGACATTTCAGATGTGGTAGATGAAGTGGCCACCGAAGAAAACATTGATGAAGAAGTAAAATTTGTGCATGTACCAGGCATTATAACCAGTGATACAGAAATCACAGACCACGGCGAGACATCACATAGAGCGGAGGGTGTGCAAAATCCTGAAATAAAAAATGCAAGATCCACCATCATTCTGGAAGTGTAGATGCAAAAAGGTGCAAATCTGTACCAAATACTCCACGTACAGATAATGCTTAGTTCCATTTATACCCAGAAATGTTAGAAAGGATTTTCTGTGCAACATACAAATTGCATATATTGAGTACTTGGAGATAGTAAACAAGCACAAATCAATTACAGATGACTTCATAACAGAATAATAAGAATTAATAACATTAATACCGAGGAATCAATTGGACTATGGACATGGAGATTGTAGGTGCATATAGTAAAGAAGAGTCGCAAGCATTAGAGGTGAATCATTGGAGAGAGGATGAACACTACGATAGCAAAGATCGACCGAGTTATTAATAGACCGGAAATTCATTTTTAGAATGATGTCATTGCTTAAACCCCCGGATGTCTTCAAGCCATATTGTGATCTGTCGTTTGAGACGTGTTGCATGAAACTATTTTAGCGCATTTAAATGGATCCCATGAAAGCAAAAAACAAATCGGAAGGAGCTAAACATTGTTGTTATGTGACCTGTGACAGTGATCCCAGATACAGACACGGAGATGAAATGAATATGGAATCCTGTTAGGGCCAATCGCACCATCGTGTACTATTCCACGTTGCAATGAAGCGATGGTAATTTTATCGCTCCATCGCGTTATGCACACGGGTCCATAATAAAGTACATATCACGTGACTTTTAACAATATACAAAATGGCGACCCTTGATGAATGGATAAAAAGCTACTACAACAGTAACTATTCATACACAGAAAAAAAAATTTCAAGCTGGAAATAAATGTCGGTATGAGGTAAATATACTTTTCCAATCTTTTTATATACATTATTAAAGCGTTTGATAGCGATTTAAAGGTTTACGTCCGAGAAGAAGTTTTTTTTATGTGGGGTGGGGATAAATAAATAATCACTTTTGATTATCAGTACCATTTTTCTCCGTCATCACAAATGGTGTTTACAAATTTGTTTAGTTTTTATATTAAACATATGGTTTTAACTCAATATTATGTATTAGGGGTTTTATATTCGTAAACAGAGATGCCGGAGGGGGGGGGGGTTAGAGTGCGCAACCTTTCAAGATAGGAAGGCAGACGTATATTTACTAAAAGATAATCATGCTCGTAATTCACCAACTTTTTGCCGAACCCGCATAAATAGCGACCCGTTAGCCGTCTGGTGTCTGTCCGTCCGTCCACACCTTTTTCCGCATGATCACTTCTGTTTTTAAGTAATGTTGAAGTAACACTGAATCGTGTTGATATTTTCGGGTACTTGGTTAGGGAGGTCTAAAGTCAAGGTCGGGGGGGGGGGAGCTCGACATATGACAGGAGTTACTTTCATTTCCTGATGTTGTAAGAATTTTTATGCGTTTTGTTTACTAAGTGGAGTTGGCTGCGATGAGGTCAACGAGTATCAACTATATGTTGTTTTCCCCACAGCTTTCGCCATTTGAAACGGTACTTGCGGCGTCTGGGATTAAGAAGACGGGGAAACTGGAACGCAAATAATGTCCATGGTGCACTTCAGATAGTCCTATATCTATTTAGAATTGACCTTCTATAAAGGTATCACAGTAGTATTTAAAATGTATGTTTCATTTAAATCTATGCACTATAAAGTCGTTGTGTATGTTTATGTAGTTAAAACTTAAGGAGAAAACGTAACTGCACATTAACATACTTATACTGTATACTTGTAGCTACACATGCTCACCGGTGTTACTTCTTTTTCATTTAGGAATATCTATGAATGATCTGGATATTGTTACATGAAAGTTCGATATTACTAATAGAATTAGTTTCATTCGTCATCAGGATTATTGTCTTATTATGCTTGTCAACCTCTTTTAGTTATATTTATGCATCTGCACTTTATTCTGAAATCTTGTTCTGTAGTTTGGTTGTAACGTTTATGCTTCAACTCACCTGAATAAATATTTTCTGATTTTCCTCAAGAGTTCATTGGTTGAAGGTCGCAAGAACTAACAAATATCCACGTGTTATTGCCTCCTATTTTATCAGCTATGTATAAGATTTTGTTTTATATTGCAAGCTAATAGAGTGGCGAACTTATTGTTGTTTGCATGCTTTAAGCACGGATTTGAAGGAAAACATCCCTGCAAAGTAAAGACGCGGACGTGAAGGAAAATATCCGTCGGTGTAATACAGAATACAAGTCAAGAGAAATTGCGTCGACTTAAAAGAAAGCATTCTTTTTATATTTGTTTTGCACATAGATTGAACATCAGACAAAGGTTAGGGAGCGTTTATACTTGCACACTTTGACACTAGCATCGAATTTTTTTTTTTTTTTTTTTTTAAATTTCTTTTTGTGGAGGACAAAGACATACACAAATATACCAAAATTGGCAATGATTGAATATTAAATCTATTCTATGAGATGTGAGCTGTCGTCCTGGACCGTTGAGATGTTAACGACGACGATATTCCGGGCGGCTAGGTATCACCATGGGCTTCATTATAGCACATGGCTTTATCTCTCTGTAGAAGACGGAGAACTCCTCTGTCTCCATCTTAAATTCCTCTACCTCCTCTCCCTGCTGCTGCTGCTGCTAATGTTGTTGTTGCTGCTGTTTCCTTTCCAGTTCTTGTTTTTCCGGTTGATCTCTTCTCGTAGGACATCTTTTATTTGATTCAGGGTCATCTTCAGCAAAATGGTACACTTCTTCTCCGTCTTCTTCTCTATCAGATGGTACCTTACCCTGTAAATGGCATTGTGGTGGTTGACAAGTCAACGATGGGTGGCAAGACTGATTTATTGAATTTCAATTATGCTCGTTTATGCCATGTACGAGTTGTTAATGGGCGCACGGCGCCCAACATAATTCACACACACCGCTCCCTCGCTGCAAGGTTTCCCCACTTTTAGTGTTCATTGGCGGCGCGATATGGGAGGGGGTGTTAATTTAAATGTCTGATGAGTTGCCGGGCTGCAACCCACCTTACACGTTACTGCATGCACGGCATGCTTCTTAATTGCATGTGTGGAGTGGAAGGCTGCACGGACTCGGCGAGGGAGGCGCGAAGCGGAACCGAAATACTGAAACGCCAAGAACGTACATTATCAAATTCAGCCCAGTTAGCTAAATCAGACTGTCCCTAAAACCAATTATGTGTTAACCACATATTTAATTATGATAATTCTATCAGTTCCACATTTCTTTATTTATTAATTCCATTCAGGTATAAATTTTGCGTATATAGTGTACCTAATTTTTCCATAAAATAATACAAATCCGTGAGTACAAGTTACTCATTTCAATTTAGTGTCACGCACACATTACTTAACTCGAGGATATATTTTTGATGGTTGTGCAAAATGCTCAAATTTGTCTTAAAAAGAGTATAATCAAAAGGGGTTTTCAAATTTCCAAACGAAAAACCCCACACAGTCAGGCAATTTCGGTCAGTCTGCTCGGGTGGGAGAGTTCTCTCGAGCCGCTATTAATCTTCTCCCAGGGTTTTTCGGGCCGGCTGACTATATTCCTTGCGTCATTCTGCTGCCGTCTTTGGAAAGTAGCTCTAGTTGACCAGGATTCTCCGTGTGTGTGTGTGGGGGGGGGGGGGGGAGCTCGGCGTACTCGGCCTGCGTCGTAGACTGCGTCTTCGTAGCTTGTTTTTCATTGATCGCTACCCAGTGCGTGCTTTTTCCCTCCCTGTCCCTGTCCTCTGCTCCCTTTCTTCTACCGTGTACTGCCGGCTTGCACTCCAGGCATGACACCCGCTGCGTCGGCGTACTTCTGGGTGGTTCCCTCATCGCTAGTCCTATCCTTTGTACTGCTTCGGCTTCGGCTTTGGTGGTAGGGGTAGGTTGGTCATTGTCTGTGTCGTACTACCACGTATTCGCAGGTATGCCCCCGACTTCCTGTATATTCAGTAGTAGAATGGTCATTACCTGCACATGGCAGTTCGTGGACCCACAGGTGGCCCCCTCCTCTTCACCCTACCACAGCAGGTGCGGGACGATGTTTCTTCCTTGACGGCTGGCTCCTGACTGAATGAAAATGGATGGCAAGACTGTTTGTTTGTTTCATTAGATTATAGATGTGTGCGGCCATACGACCATATACGTCTTGTTATTGTACGCTCAGCGTACTATTTAATTACTCGTCAAGTGGGTCCGGAACACCCACCCAACTCTTTAATGTGTGCATTGCACACTTTTTACTTATTCTTCACAGGAAGAGAAAAAGGCGGCAGGTGGCGCCTCGTCGTCCCCGGAGTGCACCAGCTGGTCCAAGTTGAATCTTGATATGTATGCCGAATGTGAAATTTTTGACCTCTTGCACCCAATATAGTTGTTTATTATAAATTTTGTTATAACCTCTGTACTATGCGGCTGTAAGAAGTAGTTATTTAAGAGGAGGCTCTCGAGCCCGGTCCAGTCAATTATATTGGTTATTGTAAATATCTTAACTTTTGTGAGCATATGCACAATTTTATTATTTATAGTTGGTGTAGGGATACGGGGATTTTGTTATTTATCTAACCAATGGTTGCCACCTTGTGCGGCTGTGACTACCTTATAGCGTCCAATTTGTTTTATTTGGTTTTAGTTTCTTATTCATATACTATAGTGACTGTGCTCACACTATTTGTGTCGGAAGGGCTTATTGCATTTCTCTATTGTTGTTAGAGTAGGACGCGCCTTGGAATGAATTGATATCTTAGTCGCATATCTTAAGAGTAACTCCTCCCGTCTCAGATTGAGGGGAGGCTTCCCTGCTAGGATTCTGAGTTCATCTTCGGAGATACTACCGAGAGCTCCGGTGCATATAACAAGAGCATTGCGTTGTACTAGGTCCAATTTCTTTAACATATTTGGGTGGACCGAAGCATACGCTTGGCACCCATAATCAATGTTGGACCGAATCAGTGACCTATATAATGTGAGGAGCGTGGACTGGTCCGTCCCCCAATCAGAGCCCTTGAGGTTCCGAAGGAGGTTAAGGTCCTGCCCACATCTTCTCACTAGCTCTGTTATATGGTTGCTCCATGTTAGGTGCTCGTCGAATAGCAGCCTAATTAATTTAGCAACTTTTTCAAATTTGATTTCCACTCCATTTAAATATAGTTTTGGTATAAATATGATTTTGGGGGTAAACATTACGCCTTCTGTCTTTCAGAGGGAGAGTTTGAATCCCCACCTGTCGCCCTATCGACCCATCCTATCCAGTCACACCTGCAAACTGCGATAGGTCCAAATAGGATGGGTCAACTGAATTTTCCAGGTCGTTAATCATGATATTAATGAGGGTAGGGCTCAGCACACTTTCCTTCGGGGTTCCATTATTCAAGTCGTATGTTTCTGAATATTGGTTTCCAGCCCTTGTTTGTATGCTTCAACCTGTCAAAAAGTTGGATATCCACTTGTGACTGCAGCCTCTTATTCCGCAATGGTTTAGTTTTGCTATTAAAACAACAACATTAGTTAATATTTAATATTTATGTCAACTAATTTTACTTCATTCTAAAATGAAGCAGAAGCAAGATATTTCAAATGTTCTTTTCGATATATTGCGCGCCAAATGTTTAAACCGTGTTGCCACACACAAATAAACCAATAATAACTAGTAAATCTTTATTTATGCTTGTTGTGAAAAAATTGTTTATGGCATTTTAAATCTTTGATGTTAGAGTTCAGAACATGTACCTTTCCAAAAGGAAAATATTATCAAAGATAAAGTGAATTTAAATCTGAGGTATGAGCCACGCTAATAGATTCACTGCATCCTGAGAAGTTGCATGTTGTTGCCTCCCACCTTCTTCTAGTAATGCTATAATTCGGCGATGCATTGCTTCATTGCATCGTGTTGTTGATGGACCATCACAAAATGACTTTAATGCTTGGATATCAGCAAAATTCGCCGGTACTTATACTCCGCTATGCCTTGAAATGGAAAGGTACAGTTTAGAATCGACGGCGTACAAAGCAATTAATTATTCACATATCACATATTACATACTTCTGTTTCTCCCATAACTGCAACGTTTCATCTCTGCCCACCCATAACTCCATTTCATTAACTCCATGTACTGACACAACCTTTGGTTTCAAATGCTGGAACGTTGAGATTGTGATATGTTATGGGAAAAACCAGATCGCCAACTTATGATGCTGGATTATGGTTTATATACAATCAATTAAGTTAATTCTCAGGTATAACACACTTGCCAAGGCTAAGTTATAACCGACAATAAATAAGTAAATCAGATATAAAACATAATCCGTGAAGTTTCTCTAAATATAACCACTGTTAAGTTACTGTATGTAATATCTAATACATGTATATCACGTCTGTTAAATAAACAAAGATTAAAGTTAAGTTTCTGTAAACATTATTATGTTATACTATATGCACTTAAACTTGTAATTAATATTTGTTGAATATATTAATAACATCTCACTCTTGAATGCCAAACAGTGGTGGTAATAGTTATATATGCTAGTACATTCTTACCAAACAGTTCAGGATGATACAACATCATATCAGGTTTTCCATCTGGACTACCTTCGCTACTCTGTGTTCTGATTTTGTGCTGGTTCCACTTTGTACGTATTTGATCAAGTTCGCCTTGGATTACTTGCATAAAGCAAAACCTTATGCATTCTCTGTAATGTTCTGCCAATTGGGATACATTTGTAGCCATTCTCTGCGGTGTTCTGCCATGTGGGATACATTTGTAGCCATTCTCTGTAGTGTTCTGCCATGTGGGATACATTTGTAGCCATTCTCTGTAGTGTTCTGCCATGCGGGATACATTTGTAGCCATTCTCTGTAGTGTTCTGCCATGCAGGATACATTTGTAGCCATTCTCTGTAGTGTTCTGCCATGAGGGATACATTTGTAGCCATTCTCTGTAGTGTTCTGTCATGTGGGATGGATTTGTAGTCATTGTCTGTAGTGTTCTGCCATGCGGGATACATTTGTAGCCATTGTCTGTAGTGTTCTGCCATGCGGGATACATTTGTAGCCATTCTCTGTAGTGTTCTGCCATGCGGGATACATTTGTAGCCATTCTCTGCAGTGTTCTGCCAAGCGGGATACATTTGTAGCCATTGTCTGTAGTGTTCTGCCATGCGGGATACATTTGTAGCCATTGTCTGTAGTGTTCTGCCATGCGGGATACATTTGTAGCCATTGTCTGTAGTGTTCTGCCATGCGGGATACATTTGTAGCCATTCTCTGTAGTGTTCTGCCATGTGGAATAAATTTGTAACTAAAGTCTAATCACCACGGATACATTTCTGCCAACAATTAGCAACGAAGAATATAGATTTTTTGTAATGTACACCCTGAAAGGCAATAACATTTATAAATTGTGAACACAAAATAAATCAAAGAAACAAGTTAGCATCAACTACATAACTGAAGCATAAAACTTGCAAGAGAACCATGTATACTGTTGCAAATAAACAGCCAATTATGAGACTTCTTGTTTACTTCACCTTGCATAAAATTAGGAAAAAATAAAATAAAATAAAACAATTTGTGTGTCAATTTAAACCCTATAAAAATAATATTATGTATTGTGCAAAAGAAAGCGAAATAAATCAAACAAGTCAGCAGCAAGTACATAACTGAAGGACGAAGTTGCTAGGAAACTATATATTTTCCACCGATTGTCACAAATTTATATTTTGTTTATATGGTTGCCCTAAAAATAATTACTTTGAAAACTACAGCAAATAACTTTATTGGTCCGCGGTTAAACAAAATGTACAACCAGCACCTATAATCGCCGTGCAAATGAAATAAATAATCCAACAACACAAATGCAAGTAAGGTATTAATGTGAAGGGTCAGAGTGTTACAGAATTGTCATTTCCCTTTCATGATACCATAAAAACTAAAAGTGACCAATAAAAGAATTAAAGACATAACAGTTCCTCTTAGTCAATACAATTTCAACGCAGAGACACAAGCTTTCAGCAAGTTACATGTCTGCAGAGTTGCACCAATCAAGGTGAAGTTAATCCAAGTGAAATTCCCCACCCCACTGTACTGCTATGGTCAGTCTTCCCTTCAGCTCATCAGGATTTTCAACTCCTCTTGGAAGCTCCAGGGACATGCCACAGGTATGTGCTACAGGCAATTGCTTTGCATCTGCCACAAGTCGATCTCAAGCTTTGTATGGAATCCTAAAGGTGGAATGTCACTGGCACCCATCCAGAACGCAAGCAAGTCGCAGAGCTTCACTTTAGCAGAATCCTCTGAAAAAAAAGAACTTCATGTTTAGGTATCCACAACATATGTCACTGTCTTCATGAGTATTACTTTTTAATGAACTGTAATGAAAGTATTTCAATACATGGCACTTAATGAAATGATGATAAAACAGTCAATACAAGTATTTGTCATTATAGACCTGTTTGGTTCTAGAAGTTATATTTACTTCTTTAAATCTGCAGTATTTTCATACAATGTCTTGTGAACAATATTTGGCACGAAAAACACAAACATTACATTCTGACCAGTACAGTCTTGTAGAAAGACCTCAAAAGAATACATTGTATCATCCTCATGGTGTCGGTCGTTTGACCCATCTGGGCTGTAGTTTAGTTGTATAATTCCTTTGATATCATCAACTGTAAGTATTGTTCTCGTGTGCGTAAACAGAGTGCTCATTTCATCTTTTTGGCATGTAACTATATCTTAGAATCCTCCCAAGTTCAAATCATTCTGAAACGGTGCTAGCATGTAGCCTAAAATGAAGAAAATACTTGACATAAATACCAAATTATTGTCATTTTTACCTATAGGTAAATAGCTTTCAGTAAAAAGCTACTGTATTTATATATTACTACAATCATTGTACATATTCCAATGAATTTAATTATAAGTATAGCGCACTACCCAATTACTCTGCAAACTTTATCGGTTTCTTCTTAGACAAAAATAATTAATTTAGCCTGTTTCCACCATCTACTTCTTATAATGTATGCATGTGTATATGTATAGATATATCTATATATTCCGTACATTTTCTCGTACACATAATTCGCCGAAATCTTAACCATTGACCGATTTTTATAAATACAGTATCAACTTGTATGTTTTTCACATTTATACATTCGTTCATTGATTTATTCATTTACTCTACGCACCACGAGACCAAGTAAATGATAGCATACATTTAAGGTTGCGTCCACTATCTCGTCCGGGGATGCCACAGCAATGTAGTTTTCTCCAATTTGGAGAAAAACGAAGTCGGGATTGGCCCCACTTTCCCCGGGACGAAGAAACGCGAAAGAAACGACGGACAAGGGCACCCGGTAGCTCTTGGAAATTCAACTCCAAACTAGGAGGCCCGTTAAAGATAATGTTCTCTTTTGTGAAGACCCAAAACATATGGGTCTTCTTTTGACATTTGATTTATTTGAGTATGTCGCTCTTTTTTTTGTGTATTTTGCTCTTTTTTGTGTATTTTGGACCATTTTGTATTTTTTTTTTTTTTTTTTTCTTTCCGTTTCAAGCTCACAGAAGTTTCACTTGAGCTAATTATGTACGTGCGAGAGAATATTCCTAGCAAACCAGGAATTTCCTCTTTCCGATAGATGAACTCCATTCTCAGCCAAAAACTTGGAACGAAACCCAGTATGGCGACAATACACAATACTGGGGTGTGAATTTAGAATGGAAAAGTGTTGAAAATGTATGCGGCCAGTGCGCGACATATATTGCTGTCGGGACATGTTGTGAGGTTTTGACCTTGGGAGCATGGATCTCACGAAAACCCTACGCACCCCGAGACGAAGCATATGATGGGATACATTTATAATGGCGTGAACCATCTCATCAGGGGATAATTCACCAGTATCGTTTTCTCCAATTTGGAGAAAGACGAAATCGGGAATGGTACCCCATGACGAAAACGCACGATACAAACGACGGACACGGGGATCCGGTAGCCCGTGGAAATACACCTCCAATTTAGGAGGCCCGTGACTCCTGGAAAAGTCTATGAACCTGCTTAATCTACTAACGAGACTATGGCCACACACACAGAGCGTCATAATTCTAGTGATACAGATCACAAACACGGTGCTCTTATACACCCTCTATGGGGGTGTACTCTTTGAATTTCGCGCCAAAATAATGCATAGAACCACAAGTCTATTCAAGACCAACATCTCCTTATATGGATATATTTATATATGTTGGTATGATAGCGATTCAATAATAGATAGTTAATATCACTATTATAATATTTTTATAACCGTGCTCGTTTTTCCTTTACTCGCTTGAAAAATACTAAAGAATAGTAGAGAATATAATAGAATTCAGTTTATCTGTGCTAAATTTTCAATGATTATAAAAATAATGGCAGTTACTCATGAAATGATAGCTGTTTAAAATACTTGAATCCTGAGAGAAAGGAAAAATACAAGTAAAGAGGTATTAAAAGAAAAAAAGATAAAGTTGAAATGTCAATTTTTTTTGCATACATTAAGTAAGCAAGGTATATACTCATTTTTTGTATACTTATAACAATATCAATGATTATAAAAATAATGGCAATTACTCATGAAATGAGAGCTGTTTAAAAGACTTTAAACATGAGAGAAAGAAAAAATACCAAGTTATAAGCAAGATACAGAGACTCATTATTTTGTATGCCTATAACAATACATCGTCTCTTACTTTTGATTTAATTTTGTAATGTCTATAAGCTAAATTTTGAATACCATCATCTAGCAAATATCGTTTATCATCGAAACAGGAGAGGCACGTTTAAAATAATTTTTCACAAAACAGTTGAAAATGACTTCAAATTATACTCGTGTTGGAGCGTATTTAGATCCTTGAAACGATGTTAGTTTATATGTTTCGAATAGATCCTTTATTACTGTCACTTAGGCCAGTACCTTGAGCTTTCGGTTCTTACCCATTATGGACACAAGCATACCTTTTTGGTCTCGGAGCACACATATAATGTATAGGTCTTACATTGACTTCGTCATTCATTTTACCAAGCACTGTTTTGTTTGTTTTGGAATAAAACACATTTTGGGTTGGTAGTTGGGTTTCTTGAAATTTGCACTCATCATCCATGTAGTTATATGGATATACACCTTTACGCAATAGCAATTTAACTTGCTGAAAATGTGCAAACGCTTTTATCCCATCACAAGCCGCATTTTCCAGGAGTGCTTTTAATGATGCATTCAAGAATCGGAAACAAAATAAAACGAAGAGATACAAATTAAAAACTGATGTAGCGTTCTGAATTTTGTGGAATACACTTAATATAGATATTATATATTTGAATAGTCAGCAAATAAACTCGTAAAGTTTGCCACGCATTCTTGTTACATTTTCATTAATAACTACATGTTATATTTGTCTGCATGTATGCCGGTATGTATTTATGTACATTTTCTCATACACACATCATTCGCAAAAATCTTAAACCTTAACCGATTTGTACAAATAAAATATCAATTGATATATTTTTATTATTTTTAACGAGTAATATGCCGTTAATTTTGATAAGAAAATAAACAATAAAGAAGTTATTATATTTCACGGGGTCGGGTTTTGAGGGAGGGGAGTATAATCCATCGCGGATGTTCTACCTGTAATTATAACGGGTGTTACCTTTTCTGTACTGTTCTGATAACATCCCTGGCCATAGGGCACAATCCCTTAGGCTACTATGAAGTAAAATTTACCAGAATGCCGGAAAAGTACTATGACAACTTAATTGGAATCCAAATGTTAAATTTATAAAACTTTTATTTCATATAAATTTAATGAAACTAAAATATATTTCAATAAATGCTTTATTTATATATTAATTCCCCAATGCATCAATAAAATAAAAATTGTATATATGTCTGTTTCTTTCTCTCATCTAGAGATACATTGTCATTCATTCATTCATTCGCTCCTCCCTTCATATACCCCATAGTCTATTATTTTATACTTAATGCTTAACGGTAAATATTTTATATTTGAATATTCAGCAAATAAACTCGTAAAGTTTGCCACGCATTCTTATTACATTTTCATTAATAACTACATGTTATATTTATCTGTATGCATGCCGGTATGTATGTATGTACATTTGGGATAGGGTTAGGTCTTTGAATTGTGCGTATTATTATACCCCTTAATAAATAATATCTATCTAAATAGGGTGATTGGGTCCATACGAATATAAGTTGCTAAAGGAAGAAGCTGATCACAAGCTCGGAAATGTCGGGATATCCCGACATTTCCGAAATGAACATAGCGGACCAATTCTGTGCTGCTTTTTTGACAATATTGTTATTAAATATATTTATATTTCAGATCGGAACCAACCCCCGGGAAGGTCTTTTAATTCCGCGTATATTGATACCAACTAACACATGGTATCTATTCAAATACGCTGGTGGGGCCTATCTGACTATACCCGACATTCGGCTTTACAAAGCTGAGGGGTGTACGTTTAAGGTTAGGTCAATATTTTCACTAAATATATGTATATATTTAATTCCAACCTACCCACGGGAATGTCTTTAAATTGCGCGTATATTAATAATAACTAACTCGTGCTGTCTATTTATATACACTGGTGGGACATGTGTGAATAATTCCGACATTCTGCCTAACAATACAGACCAAATTTGAGCCGATATTTTTTGTCAATATTTTCACTAAATATATGTATATATTTAATTCCGACCCACCCCCGTGAAGGTATTTCAATTGCGCGTATATTAATGCGAACTAACTCGTGGAATCTATTCAAATACATTGGTGGGACATGTGACTAAACCCGACATTCGGCCTAACAATGCTGACCAAATTTTGCGCCGATAATATTTTCACTAAATGTAGAGATATTTCTAATCCGAACACACTATCGGAAAGGTCTTTCACTTGCGCAAGTATGCATGCCGATATGTACTTATGTACATTTTCTCATACACACATCATTCGCAAAAATCTTAAACCTTAACCGATTTTTACAAATAAAATATCAATTGATATGTTTTTCATATTTTTAAAGAGTAATATGGCGTTAATTTTGATGAAAAAGGTCGGAAATGTCGGGATTTGTGTACAATTCAGTTAAGATTTAAGATTGTTGCGAATTATATGTATGTGAAAATGTAGATAAATACATACCGACACACATACAGCAGTGAAAGATAATAACTTTTTTATTTTATAATTTTTCAAAGACTTAATGCCGTAGACCTCTTGACAAAAAGTATCGGCGCAAATTTGGGCAGCTTTGTGAAGCCGAATAAGTTTCTTCCTTAGGTACCTTATATTATTATGGGTTCAATCACCTTATTTAGATATATATTATTTTTTAATGGATTATATACCCTCTATGGGGGTGTACACTTCGCGCCGAAATACTAGTAATGCATAGAACTACAAGTCTATTAGTAATATTAACTACCTAACATTTACTCGCTTGAAAAATTGCAAAGTCCAGAACCGGGCATTAAACTACCCCATTTCTCGGAAATGTCGGGATAAAAATTAATATATTACTTTAAAAAATGACAGCTGCGACAAATTTCAAATTACTCAAAGTAGACAATATGTTGCACTCTGTTTCTAACAGATCGAAATACAGAACAAATCCCATTAAACAGTATATAAAAAAGAGATCATTTATAAATACAGAACAAATCCCATCAAACAGTTTATAAAAAAGAGATAGTTTATAAATACAGAACATATTACATCAAAACAGTATATAAAAGAGATAGTTTATATTGGGTTTCAAAAGATATTAAGGTCTGAGCAATATAGGTATCCGTGCATGTACGCGCGACATTGCTCTTTTCGTAAAAATGCAAGCTGTGCCAAATCTCAAATCTCTCAAAATATATATAGTTTTTTTTTGCTTTTCCCGCATATTTAAATATAGATCTAATTCTAGAAAACAGTATATAATACATGATATTCCATGTAGGCATTCAAAAGTTATTATTCTCTGAGCAATGTACTTACACGCGAACTTTTGTGTAAACTCGCCGAACGGCATTAATTCTTATAGAAAATATCAAATACGAAACTTAGTATTTTACACTGGGTCTGGTTTTGAGGTTCAACTTGATATATATTTAATAAAAGTAAAATATCTTTGGCATATTCAATACATTCCGTGTTCATTTATTAAATCCCGATATATATATATATATATATATATATATATATATATATATATATATATATATATATATATATATCATAAGTATGTATGTCTTTTCTATCTCTCTTCTCGAAGTAAATTCTCATTCATTCATTCATCCGCAAGTTTATTATATTACAATTATCAATTCAAGCGAATTTATTATATACTTGAATAATATGACATTTAACGCGTTACGTTAACATTACCGACTTGAACTAGTATTATCATTAGTTTTCCTAGCATATATATCACAAATTAAGTAATGCTATAAATAAAATTTAAATTTGCATGGTTTTAATATTTGTAAAGAAACAAATGACGGAGTCTTATTCACAAATATGAAAACATACACTTTGATATTTTCATTCCAGAAATCGGTTAATTGTTACGCTTAAAGCTAGCGCTGATGTATATATATATATATATATATATATATATATATATATATATATATATTATAAAATTAATTATTTTGTATGTATGTGTGTTGCATGTATTATGGTTCTATATTTGTGTATATATACATATGTCGACGCGTTAGGAAGCAAACGTTTAATAATAATAATAATAATATTAACAATACAAATAATTTTAAAAATAATGTTACTCTAAGTTGAAATTTTCCTATCCCCACCTGATACTCGATGAATAAGGAGGTGTAAAACCAGGTAAACTCTTAGGCGTGATGGCTGGAAAAAAGGTGTGAATACAAATGCAACATACGCTACCAAAATGGCGACGAACCCAAGTTTGGTCGGTGCAGTACGGTATAGGTGATAATTCTTGTATAAGCGTGCTTACCATTGGTTACATTTTGGAAAAGTCTTGTTTTTTAGGAAATGAATAAGCACGTGCTCGAATGAAATAAAGAGTCTGGGAAAATTTAGTTTTACATGGCCGAATGGCCGCACACGACTCAAATTCAATCATCATCATCATCATAGTTTTACATCATTTTATTTAGTGATTCATTCGTGATTCATTTGGAGTATTCATTCATACCGAGAACGAAATTGGAGAATGGCACGAACAAAGCATTCAGTGTCTGTTTGCTTAGTGAAGAAGTAGAACAGAAAAAAAGAAATAGGAAGGAAAGTCGTGAGCGAAAATCGTAGTGAATTCTACTCACAGATCACTCGCAAGCGGTCTGTGACACACCTTACACCTTAAAGTACATGTAGATTTCAGGAACTCTGATATGCCAGTTAGCTGGTAGAGGTATAATTCTACTGTATCTCCTTTCTCATATCTCATCTTTTGAATGAACTTTTTGTTTATTTAAATGTTTGTTTAAATGTACACCTTTTGAATTGTTAAATGAATATTTTGATTGTGTAGATGTTTGTTTAAACGTACACCTAAACAAATTTATGCTATTGTAAAAATAGTGTATCTATGCAATTGTAAAACAAAAATACCTATCATAGTTATCTGTAAAGTATAAATTAGCATTTAGATTTAAAGCTTCCCAGCACAATGGCCGGGAAAATTGATTGATTGATTGATTGTGGTTTAACAGCGCATCAGCACTGTGAGGGTATTTAGCGCCATAGAAAAGTTTGTATGAAAAATAATTTACAAATGTTAAAAGGTTCATTATCGACCAGCGATAATAGGGTCAAACAATTAAAATGTAAACGATGAAGTGGTGAGGGTATTATATGAAGTTTCCCGATCAACGGGTAATGTAAATGGTGTATCTATGAGTACGAGTAAAGGTACTTAGGATGAACGACTGTACATATATTCTAAAAATACTCTAAGTGATTGCTCTAAAGTTAGATTTTAGAATAGATGTTTACTTCTTTCAAGTAATTTAAAATGCAGGGTACGTTTACTGTATCAAAAAGTTCCTTCATGTGTTGAACATTATAGTAACGATCGCGTGTAGATCGGAGATCGATACAATCTATCATAAAATGTTTGACAGTGAAGGGTTCATTGCAAGAAACACAATCAGGTGGGTCTTCGCCCTTTAGTATTTAGGAATGGGTTACATAAGTATGACCAATTCTAATTCTTGCAGTGGCTACCTCGTCTTTACGGATGGTTCTGTAGGAAGGAGCCCAGTCGCCGAGGGTTGGTAATTATTATATGTAGTTTGTTATTCACTGCATCATCCCATGATGCCTGCCACTTATTAAGTAAACACTTTTTGATACTAGGTTTAAAATCAGTGTATGGTATTTTAAAATCAGATGGTTCTAGGGATAGGGCCATTTTAGCAGCGCGATCAGCTTTTTCATTACCTTTAATACCGATATGGCTGGGTAACCAACAGTACACTATATTGTGGGAGGTACACAGCTCGGTATGTTTCATGAGAATGTTGGTCAGTAGTGGATTTTCCAATTTCCTATTGTGAAGTGACTGAAGTACTGATAGTGAATCCGAGAAGATGATGGAGTTTAAAATATGTTTGCTTTCGATATATATTTGGGCAAGGTCTATTGCCCTGATTTCGGCTGAAAAAATCGAGGCACCGTCTGGCAAACGAAATTTTGTAGTGTGATTTCCACTAACGAAGGCTGCAGCAGCCTTTTACTTATCCTTGGACCCATCAGTGTAAATTCTTGTGTAGTTATTAAATTCGGTAAGGAGTTCGTGGTAAGTGTTATGAAAGATGGAAGGGTTTGTCTTCGCTTTCTTGCCGTCGTGTAGTGTAAAAAGTACTGTTGGTTGTTTAAGTAGCCAGGGAGGTTTTTCAGAAATGGACATCTTCTGGATTTTAGAAAGGTCAACTTTTGTATTGTCAAGGCTGGGTGATATTTTAGTGCCAAAGGTAGGTATGGCATTTGGTTTGTTTTCGTATAATGTTTTGTATTTTGGTTGAAATACAGCCGAAAAAGCAGGATTCAAAGGGTTCGATTTTAATTTGAGGGCATATTGTAGAGACAGCATTTCTCTACGATGTGATAGTGGTGGCTCATTTGCTTCAGCCAAAAGGCTTTCACATGGGGATGTCCTAAATGCTCCCAGAGCGAGTCTTATTCCTTGGTGGTGAATTGGGTCAAGCGTCTTTAAGTATGATTTTCTAGCTGAACCGTAAACAACACAACCATAGTCTAGTTTGGATCGAATAAAAGTTCTATATAAATTTAGAATGACTTTTCTATCAGCGCCCCAGTCAGTGTGGGCTATTACTTTGAGTAGATCTAGCGATTTCAAGCATTTAGCTTTCAAGTTCTTTATGTGTGGAATAAAGGTAAGTTTCTGTCGAAGATAATACCTAAAAACTTTGTTTCCTCCACAACTGGTATAGGTGTTCCGTCCAGTGTGAGTTTAGGTTCATCATGATGTCTTCGTAACTGACAGAAATGCATGCATACTGTTTTCGATTTTGAGAATTTGAAACCGTTGGCATTGGCCCAATTTTGAATCTTGTTTATATTTTGTTGCAGTTGTCTTCCAATTGTATGCATGTGCTTTAATCGATAGCATATTAGGAAATCATCAACATACAGGGAGCAATCCATAATAGGAGCCAAACACTTGGTAATGCTATTAATTTTGATGTTGAAAAGTGTTACAGATAAAATACTGCCCTGGGGCACACCCATTTCTTGTTCGTACATATCTGAGAGGGTGGAACCCACTCATACCTTAAATTCTCTGTTTGAGAGAAAGTTTGATATAAAAGAGGGCAGACGGCCTTATAAACCCAGATTGTGCAGGTCATTCATTATTCAGTACTTCCATGTTGTATCATAGGTCTTTTCTAGATCGAAGAAAACAGCTACTAAGTGTTCCTTCTTGATAAAAGCATCGCGAATAAATGTTTCTAGTCTAACCAGATGATCATTGGTACTACGGCCATATCTAAAGCCACTTTGGAAAGGAGATATTAACTTATTAGTTTCCAAATACCAAACAAGCCCAGTGTTGATTATTCGTTCCATTGTTTTAGATACACAGCTCGTCAGCGCAATGGGACGATAGTTGATAGGATCTGTGCTATCCTTACCTAGTTTGGGAATAGGTATTACTGTTGCTTCTTTCCAAATTTGTGGTACATTGCCAATGATCCATACATCATTGAAAATTTCCAAAAGAGCGATTAATGATGGTTCTGGTAGATGTTTCAAAAACTGGTAATGTATTTCATCAGGCCCAGCGGATGTATCATGGGCCTTGTTCAAAGCTTCCATAAGCTCTAAAAGTGAAAATGGTTGATTATAACTTTCTGAATTGCTGGATGTGAATTTTAAAGGTATTTTTTTCTTTTTGACTTTTTAATTTTCGAAAATCTGATGAATAATTAGCTGATGATGAATTTTTTGAAAAGCTATCAGCAAGTATATTAGCTATGTCATGTTTGAAATGGAAGTTGTTATTGTTTACTTTTAGATGTCGGAAAGAGTTGTGTTTTCCCTTACCATTTATTTTGCGGACACTGTCCCATACTTTCTTTATAGAGGAACGAGAGTTTAGAGTAGAAACATATTTTCTCCATGATGATCTTTTACATTCTTTAACCGTGCGACGAGCTTTAGCCCGGAATATACGGTATGTACTTAAATTTTCGGGCGTCGGGCTATTATTAAATTTTCTCAAAGCTTCTCGGCGTTGTCTAATGGCTTCTTTACATTTTTTAGTGAACCATGGTTTTTGTGTTCTTTTAGGGTTCGGTGAGGACTTAGGAATGGATTCTTCTGCAATCTCGATTAAAATAGATGTAAAATGTTGAATAGGGTCATTAACGTTTAAAAAGGCATCTCTGTTAAGTCTAGTTATACATAATGTTTCAAACTTGGCCCAGTCGGCCTTCTTTAAATTCCAGTGTGGAATTTGCTCATCGATGGTAGAGTTAATATTCGTGAGAGATTGGGAAGTGGTCACTGCTGTGAAGGTCATCAGCGACCTTCCAATCATAATCCAAAAGCAGCGAAGGAGAACAAATTGACAGATCGATGCACGTGTATGTACCTGTTCCTGGATGTAAATATGTCGGTGATTTCGTGTTATAAAGACAAAAATCGTGTCTAGAAATGAAATCTTCTACCTTTTTTGCTCTGTCATTTATGTAATTTGATCCCCATAAAATGTTATGGGCATTGAAATCACCGAGTAGAACAAATGGGGTGGGCAGCCGTTGAGCTAGGTTGTCTAAGTCATTTGGTAGTAATTTGGTGTTTGGTGGTATATAAATAGAACACAAAGTAATCACTCGATGTAGAGTGACGCTTACAGCAATGGCTTGTACATTTGTATTTAAAGAAATGACGTGATGAGGGGACCAATTGTTCACAACAACGGAAGCTCCTCCTGAGGCGCGATCAACATTTTTTGAGTAGGTGTTTAAAAGGGAGTAATTTTTAAGTGTAATGTTGTCCGTCTCTTTTAGAAATGTTTCCTGCAGGCATAGTACTGCAGGATCTTGTTCACTAGAAAGCAGAAGAATATCATTGTAGTTGGTATTAAGTCCTCGACAATTCCATTGTAAGATGGTGTTCTTCATTATGAAATTAAATTAGGGATGGTGTAGTAATTAGGTTAGACCTTTCGGAGAGAACATTTCTATGTGCTTATTTATCAGGAGGAAGTACGGGGTTAAATTTTTTGTTTGTAGGTCTGGAGCTGCCCTGAGAACATGGAGCAGTTTCTTCTGCATCCATGTCCTCAAAGTCGCCAAACCTATTATGCAGCTTAATAGGGTCATCGGACCCCTTGTGCCGCCTGTTAGGGTTCAGTTTGTTTTTATTTTTTGGTGATTTTGGTGTTGGAGCATTATTGAATGTTTTCTGTGTGGAGATAGTATTTTTCTGAGGTTTATAGTGAGGGATATTTGAGGGTGTTGCTGCATCAGGTAAACTTGTTTGTATCTGTGCATCCTTTGTTATCTTCTGACTGGATTTTACTATGGTTGAGAAGGTTGGGCCATGTAGTGATGTTCTAGATTCTACTATCTTTCTGGATCTGGAAAGGGGATATTTGAGGTGTATTTCACCTTTTGAACTTCCTTCTCTCGTTTCCAGGTTTCGCAGTCCTTCGAGTTAGCGTGATGGTCTTTTCCACAGTTTATACAGTGTGGGGTGGCTTTACAGTCAGGTTCTCGATGTGAAGAATCGCCGCATCGGTCACACACGGGGCTTTTGGAGCATCTGTCTTCGTGGTGACCGTACTTCTGACATTTGAAACATCGAAGTGGATTTGGGATGTATATCTCTACTTTGACCTGCAAAAATCCAACTTTTACTACTTTGGGTAGTGTTGGTGTGTTGAAGGTGGGTAGTGTTGGTGTGTTGAAGGTAAGTATGATAGTGTTGGTGTCCTGCAAATTTTGGCCACGTTTGATACGGATTCGTCGGATGACAGTGACACCTTGGTTCTTCAAGCCTTCGATGATTTCTGTGTCGCCGACTCCCGCCAAGTCACGGCAGCGAATCACGCCCTTGGATGAATTCAGTGACGAGTGAGCAAATGAGGTTACTGGTATATCATGGAAAGTTTTAATTTTTTGGATATTTTCAGTTTGTCCTCTTCGCTCACATTCAACAAGCAAGCTACCTGATTTTAATTTTTTCACGCTTTTTGGTGTGCCGACTAGTCCAAGTATTGTCTTTTCAACAACAAATGGAGATAGTGCAGCAAGCGGTTTCAATGCGTCATTGGACTGGATGACCATGAAGCGCGGAAATGAATCCACGCCACATGGTTCATCGTCTGAATCTGACAATAGTTTTGTTCTTTTCAGTTGATTTTTTTTTTGATTTTCCATCATGTTTTGTTGTATATTCATCCCTCGTGCTCCCCACCCACCACGGAGCCCAACAAGGGGACATTCTCAAATGCCAGGGATACACAAGAGATATACTCAGCAGGTAAAGATACCTCCCGATTGACCCGTAAAGCCACCGCCTTCTAGGAAGCCTTCTGAGAAGGGGGAAAAAAAGGGAGAAATGTAGGGGCAACGTTGGTATCAAGAGCGATACAACAGAAAAAGAAGGGTAGAGATAGTGATAGAAGTAAATTAAAAAGACATCCTAGGGCTCGACGTGACCAGCCGATTTGTCGAGACCGGGCCCATCCCGACCGCCCGTCTAGAAGAAGTAGAGGCCAAAGTAGTGTATTGCATTGGAAAGCCGCTGCTCAACTACCAGGATCCTTTCCTCCCTCGACACGGGTCGCAACCTACGGCCAACGGGTTGCCTCCACTCAGTCGCCTCTTACGACACGCAGCGAGGACGCGTCGGGCCTATTCTACAACCCCGGACCCGCAGGGGTGTGTGGGATATATGTGACTATACCATATTACTATAATGCTCGCAAGGAACCGGCTTCACAAAATCTCGCAAATGTCGACATTTCCGAGATTCATATAGCGCAGTCATTCTTTCACTGCTTTTTTGATAATATTGTCACTAAATATATTTAGATTTAATATCGCAACCCATACACGGGAAGGTCTTTTAATTGCGCGTATATTACTACCAAATAACACATGATATCTATTCAAATACTTTGGTGGCGCCTATCTGACTATACCAGACATTCTGCTTGACAAAGTTGACCAAATTTGCGCCCATATGTTATATCAATATATTCTATATATATATATATATATATATATATATATATATATAACCTATATATATATATATATATATATATATATATATATAACCTATATATATATATATATATATATATATATATATTAAATCCGAAGACGCCATCCTAAAGGTCTTTAAATTGCCCGTACTATTATACCCATTAATAACTACTATATATAACTGCTGTATGCAGGTCGGTATGTATTTATGAACATTTTCACATACACAGATACTTCGCAAAAATATTAAACCTTAACCGATTTTTACAAATAAAATATCAAAGTATATGTTTTTTATATTTTTAAATAGGAATATAGCATTATTTTTAATAAAAAATAAACATTAAAGAAGTTATTATATTTCACTGGGTCGGGGTTTGAGGGAGTATACTCCATTGCGGATGTTTTACCTATAATTATAATCGGCGTTACCTTTTCTCTGCTGTTCTAATAAATTCCCGAGCCATATGGCAGAAGCCCTTACGTTACTAGTTGTAAAACTCACCAGAATACCGGAAAAGGACTATGAAAACTAAATTGGAATCCAAATATTACAATTATGAAACTTTTATTTCATATATATTAATCCCAAATCAAGTATATTTTACATCTTCAATACATGCGTTATTTATTTATTAATTCCCCAAAGCATAAAGAAAATAAAAATTATATATACGTCTCTTTCATTCTGTCATCTAGATATACATTGTCATTCATTCATTCATTCATTTCCTCCTCTCTTCATTTATCCCATAGTGTATTATTTCCTACTTAGTGCTTAACGGTAGATATTATATATTTGAATATTCAGCACATACACTCGTAAAGTTTGCCACGCATTCTTATTACATTTTCATTAATAAATACATGCTACATATGTTTCTATGCATGCCGGTATGTATGTATGTACATCTGGGTTAGAAATTTCCTCTTTCAATTGAACGTATATTAATATCAACTAACACTTGGTGTATATTTAAATACACTTGTCGGATATATGTGACTATACCATATAACTATAATGCTCGCAAGCAACGAGCTTGACACAATCTCGGAAATGTAAATTTTTCCCCGACATTTCCGAGATTCATATAGCGGAGTAATTCTTTCACTACTTTTTTGACAATATTGTCACTAAATATATTACGATTTAATATCGCAACCCACCCACGGGAAGGTCTTTTAATTGCGCGTATAATGATACCAACTAACACATCGTATCTATTTAAATGTGCCGGTGGGGACTATCTGACTAAACCCGACAGTGGGCTTCACATTTATGAAGTAAATCGCTCCGGGCTTTTTGTCAATATTTTCACTAAATATGTATATATATTTAATTCCAACACACCTTCGTGTAGGTTTCTCAATTGCGCGTATAATACTACCTAATAACACACGCTATCTATTAATATACGTCTAATGCACCTATCTGACTAAACCCGACATTCGGTTTCAAAAGCGGAATAAAATCGCGCCTATATTGTTTTGTAAATATTTTCACTAAATATGTATATAAATTTAATTCCAACACATCCTCGTGTAGGTCTTTCAATTGCTCATATATTAATATCAACTAATACTTGGTATCTATTTAAATACGCTTGTGGGATATATGTGACTACACCATATTACTATAATGCTCGCAAGGAACCGGCTTCACACAATCTCGCAAATGTCGACTTTTCCAGACATTTCCGAGATTCATATAGCGCAGCCATTCTTTCACTGCTTTTTGGACAATATTGTCACTAAATATATTTAGATTTAATATCGCAACCCACCTACGAGAAGGTCTTTTAATTGCGCGTATAATGATACCATCTAACACATCGTATCTATTCAAATATGCCGATGGGGACTATCTGACTATAAACGACATTCGGCTTGACAAAACTTATCATATGTGCGCAGATATATTTTGTCAATATCTTCACTAAATATGTATATATAAGAAACATTTCAAGCGATTAAATGATATCTCTTTAATATTACTATATTATTATTATTATTATTATTATTATAGCCGTCGAGGTTTTGGACTTTTAAAATTGTCTGAGTCGGACGGCTAACATAATATTATAATACTAATATTCCGTACCTATAATTTAATCGCTTCAACTTTTTATAAGTGCAAAATCAGCACGGCTATAATAATACTATGATAGTAATATTACCTAGCTATTATGGAATCGCTTGAAAATTTTAAAGTCCAAAACCGGGTAGTCAAGCTACCCCATTTCTCGGAAATGTCGGTAAATGCGGACATTTCAGAGGAAGGAGGCAGTAGCACATATAGTCGGTTAGAATTACAGGTATAACACCCGCAGTTACTAACATTCACATACTACCCGACTTTGTGACAATTACTATTTCTATTATTTTCCATTTCGCATAGAAATAAATTGCGTAGTCTTGTTTAGAATTGTGAAATCCATACAAATTCATATTTTACTTTTAAAAATCACATGATTTCAAACCTATCAGATATATATATATATATATATATATATATATATATATATATATATATATATATATATATATATATATATATATATATATATATATACATTACATTATTATTCCACGCTATGTTTCAACTTAGAAACATTTCTAGCGATTAAATGATAGTTCTTTAATAGTATTATTATTATTATTATTATTATTATTATTATAATAAAATTTTAAAGGGATTAAATGATAGATAGGTAATATTGCTATTATCTTATTAGTATAGCCTTCCTTGTTTTTGGACTTGGAAAAGTGTCAAAGTCGGACGGCTATAATAATATATAATATTAATATTATCTAGCCCGATATAGTTCCTATGAAATACACGTATACTTTGCGCTGTATACGTAATTGTAATAAACTTTAACACAGCATTACCATGGACAACATTGCTAAATCTGGAATCATGAAGAAGGCAGAGGACCTAGTTAAAATACCAAAAAATATGGAGGGAGGGAGACTGCATCAGATAATCAATCCGGCAGTGAGGACACCAAGTGGGATGAGGAATCCGCCTACATACCAGATATATGTACATACTTTTCTTGTGTATGTATGTCGGTATGTATGTATCTCTGTCTGTATATATTTATGCATGTATGTATACATATATTAGTATGTATGTAGATAACACGTATATGCAGAGAAAATATTAGGCTTTGTATCCACACATCTATTAAGTAGGTCGCTATCTCTGTATGTTATGATCCATATAAAAGGTCCATATACTTGTATTAATCTTGTATTCTGCTATAACACATATTATGTATGTATGCACGCATGCCTGCACGCCATTCTCTGTGCTGATGTACAATTGTATATCTACTTCCGTTATGTTATAGATCAAAGGTCAATCATCAGGAGCCCAGTCATTTCCAGCCCAGCCGAGAATGACTGAAGGAGGGAAAGCCCAGGACCAGCAAGAACGTACTACGCCCAGGGAGGCGAAGGGAATTGAATCGCCGACCGCTACCTATGCCAGTGTTTTAGCTGGCCCCTCGAAAATAAAAGACCCCACCCCCACAACCTCATCTGTTTCGCTATTACCGGCGGAACCATCTGCATTAAATAAATATTCAGTATTGTATAAGAAACTTAAAGAGAAGCTTAATGTCGCTAAACATTTGAAAGGTCGACAGGAACGTAAAGGTCTTAGGTTTAATTTCACTGCAATGCAACGCTGTACGCCCAATAAGGGCGAACGTTCGAAAGTTAAGGGAACTAAAAAGATTGTTGCTGTACCCAAAGCAGTGGCCCTTGTTCCTGCATCCATCAGCACACCGTCGTGCTCTGCAGCACCAAGTGTGCCTTTTCAGGTAATCCAAACCGAAATTAATAAGGGCACCAGTCAGAAAAGAGCAGGAACCAGTTCCAAAGGTAAGGGGACGAAGATGATACGTTCAGTGGCCCTTGGTGTGGAAGCAAGAATCACACCGTCGTGCTCTGCAGCACCAAGTGTGACTCTTGCTCTTGAGGCAGGAAACAAAAAAGGTAAGGGTGTTAATAAACCGGCTGTTTCCAAGGGAATAGTCTCCGAGAAAGTGGGGGAAAAGCCTTCACTTGCCAGAGAGGCCAGGACTGGTCTTTTTTTTGGCGACTGGCAGCAGAGACGGGGAGAAAGGTAGGTCACATAAGTCGTACAGCACACCAAATCCTACGGCATGCACCCGATGCCATCGATTGGTAAGTCACCTCAACCTCCATTTACGGCGCACATGCACGCCAAACTCAGCTGGCTACACTACCACAGATCGTATGCAACACCTGTCCGATGTATCGGCCAGGTTTGCTAAATGTAAAGCGTCCATAATGGAAGAATCATTTCTAATGGGAATAGCTGCGATTGGTGACGACGGGTTACCATACATTGATGTTCCTCGTATACTGTCATTATTTGATTATTGTGGAATTGTTACACACCGCAACATTAAAAATCACATTATACCAGTTTTATCAAGTTCTGATCCGTTGCATGTGGTACCACAATCTGCTCTCTGTCAAGGTACAGGCCAACCTTTGGGTACACCATCTCCGTTACCTGTGGCATCTACGTCACAATCAGCTCCCTGTCAATTTATGACAGCGGAACCTCTTGGTATGTTTGTCGACTCCCCTGCACACATGTTTCAGGGCTCCCCTTCTCCAACAGGGGCGCCACTGTTGTTTGAATTTGAATTTCCTTCCTCCCCATCAAACGAAAGCGATCCGGTTGTATTAGTCCGGACACCACCAGTTGGGGCAAACCGGTCCACGTCACCACCATCTTCTTCCGGATCCAGGTCAGACGATAAAGGTAAGAAAGGTAAGAACCCCAGTAAGGTTGGGGTTAAGCGCCCCTGGTCCGCAACAACTTTATGTGCTAGTCCGGTGTCTTGTTCTGGGTCTAGCTTGGATAACATGCCCTTATCTAAGCTTAGGGAAAAATTAGCTGCTGACAGTGCAAGTTCCTCATCTGGGGAATCAGTGATTTGTTAGAAAGGTATCACATATTCAAAGGTCACCAATTTAGCCATGCAGAAGGGCGGGTTTTACAATAAATTTGATTTGATCGCTTGTCCTCTGCTGACTTCATTTGAAAAGTATATGGAGGTTACGCTGCAGATACCACGCCCTCATTACAGGAGCCAGGTTGTAGCGAACGTCAACCGTATACTTTATTATCTTGACCGAAGTGGGGAAAATATCGACGTTCTTGCTAACGCCAACTCGAATACCCCAGCAATGGCTCTGTATTTCATTGTAATCCTGATTTTATTTATATCTCTATGTAAAGTGTGACATGTACTTCACACGTCCTTTGATCCGGACTCGTGCGCTCTTTTGACCTTCGACTGCGAACATAGTGCACACAAAGTAACAAAACCTTGCCGATTTCTGCCATCGCTTGAATATTCCTTTCAGAATAATCAAGATAAACATTGACTAGAACACTATTACGTACTGAAACAAGCAGTGGTTCAAGTTAAGTGTCCTGCAAACAAAGCGTTTCGCACTGATCAACTAAGCTACATGCACGGCGTCTTTAGCCCAATGTCGTGCGGTAAAAGCCGTTGCTGTAATTTGTATTTTGTAAAATTCATATTCTCAGTAATATTTATGATGGGTAAATCAATTCTTGACAAAAGTTTAAATGAGCACCAGTTCTTTATTTTTCACTGTCTCGAATAATCTTGTGGTAAAAAGTGGACTTTTATTTTTTTGGGACCTGTTCACATTTATATTATTGCGTAAGCTATCTGCGGTACACAATTCGGACGCTTTGTATTGCCATTAACACAGCCGTTTAAACCACTGTTCATCCAAAGCTAAATGTGTTTAAACATCCGTTCAAGTTGACACCTAATTTTCAAGTGTAAACCTAACTTTTATGCTGTCTTAAAGTAAGGAAGTTTCCATTGGTTGTTTTGCTCTTTGAAAGTTATATCAGTATTAACAATACACCATTTGGACTTCGACTCTCGTTTTTAATTCAGAAATGTGGGGAAAAGAATCTTTCATTATGCTTCAGTGTAGGATAGGAAAATTCCAAGCTCGGGATCAAAATTTCGGAAAAGCGTCGTATCTGACGCAAAATTATGATCCTCAGGTGGAATAGATCAAAGGTCCATCATCAGGAGCCCAGCCCAGCCGAGAATGACTGAAGGAGGGAAAGCTCAGGACCAGCAAGAACGTACTACGCCCAAGGAGGCGAAGGGAATTGAATCGCCGACTGCTACCTATGCTAGTGTTTTAGCTGGCCCCTCGAAAATAAAAGACCCCACCCCCACCACCTCATCTGTTTCGCTATTACTGGCGGAACCATCCGCATTAAATAAATATTCAGTATTGTATAAGAAACTTAAAGAGAAGCTTAATGTCGCTAAACATTTGAAAGGTCGACAGGAACGTAAAGGTCTTAGGTTTAATTTCACTGCAATGCAACGCTGTACGCCCAATAAGGGCAAATGTTCGAAAGTTAAGGGAACTAAAAAGATTGTTGCTGTACCCAAAGCAGTGGCCCTTGTTCCTGCATCCATCAGCACACCGTCGTGCTCTGCAGCACCAAGTGTGCCTCTTCAGGTAATCCAAACCGAAATTAATAAGGTCACCAGTCAGAAAAGTGCAGGAACCAGTCCCAACGGTACGGGGACGAAGATGATAAGTTCAGTGGCCCGTGGTGCGGAAGCAAGAATCACACCGTCGTGCTCTGCAGCACCAAGTGTGACTCCTGCTCTTGAGGCAGGAAACAAAAAAGGTAAGGGTGTTAATAAACCGGCTGTTTCCAAGGGAAGAGTCTCCGAGAAAGTGGGGGAAAAGCCTTCACTTGCCAGAGAGGCCAGGACTGGTCGTTTTTTGGCGACTGGCAGCAGAGACGGGGAGAAAGATAGGTCACACAAGTCGCACAGCACACCCAATCCTACGGCATGCTCCCGATGCCATCGATTGGAAAGTCACCACAACCTCCATTTACGGCGCACATGCATGCCAAACTCAGCTGGTTACACTACCACAGATCGTATGCAACACATGTCCGAGGTATCGGCCAGGTTTGCTAAATGTAAAGCGTCCATAATGGAAGAATCATTTCTAATGGGAATAGCTGCGATTGGTGACGACGGGTTACCATACATTGATGTTCCTCGTATACTGTCATTATTTGATTATTGTGGAATTGTTACACACCGCAACATTAAAAATCACATTATACCAGTTTTATCAAGTTCTGATCCGTTGCATGTGGTACCACAATCTGCTCTCTGTCAAGGTACAGGCCAACCTTTGGGTACACCATCTCCGTTACCTGTGGCATCTACGTCACAATCCGCTCCCTGTCAATTTATGACAGCGGAACCTCTTGGTATGTTTGTCGACTCCCCTGCACACATGTTTCAGGGCTCCCCTTCTCCAACAGGGGGGTAAAGTGTTGTTTGAATTTGAATTTCATTCCTCACCATCTAACGTAAGCGATCCGGTTGTATTAGTCCGGACACCACCAGTTGGGGCAAACCGGTCCACGTCACCACCATCTTCTTCCGGATCCAGGTCAGACGATAAAGGTAAGAAAGGTAAGAACCCCAGTAAGGTTGGGGTTAAGCGCCCCTGGTCCGCAACAACTTTATGTGCTAGTCCGGTGTCTTGTTCTGGGTCTAGCTTGGATAACATGCCCTTATCTAAGCTTAGGGAAAAATTAGCTGCTGACAGTGCAAGTTCCTCATCTGGGGAATCAGTGATTTGTTAGAAAGGTATCACATATTCAAAGGTCACCAATTTAGCCATGCAGAAGGGCGGGTTTTACAATAAATTTGATTTGATCGCTCGTCCTCTGCCGACTTCATTTGAAAAGTATATGGAGGTTACGCTGCAGATACCACGCCCTCATTACAGGAGCCAGGTTGTAGCGAACGTCAACCGTATACTTTATTATCTTGACCGAAGTGGGGAAAATATCGACGTTCTTGCTAACGCCAACTCGAATACCCCAGCAATGGCTCTGTATTTCATTGTAATCCTGATTTTATTTATATCTCTATGTAAAGTGTGACATGTACCTCACACGTCCTTTGATCCCGACTCATGCGCTCTTTTGACCTTCGACTGCGAACATAGTGCACACAAAGTCACAAAACCTTGCCGATTTCTGCCATCACTTGAATATTCCTTTCAGAATAACCAAGATAAACATTGACTAGAACACTATTACGTACTGAAACAAGCAGTGGTTCAAGTTAAGTGTCCTGCAAACAAAGCGTTTCGCACTGATCAACTAAGCTACATGCACGGCGTCTTTAGCCCAATGTCGTGCGGTAAAAGCCGTTGCTGTAATTTGTATTTTGTAAAATTCATATTCTCAGTAATATTTATGATGGGTAAATCAATTCTTGACAAAAGTTTAAATGAGCACCAGTTCTTTATTTTTCACTGTCTCGAATAATCTTGTGGTAAAAAGTGGACTTTTATTTTTTTGGGACCTGTTCACATTTATATTATTGCGTAAGCTATCTGCGGTACACAATTCGGACGCTTTGTATTGCCATTAACACAGCCGTTTAAACCACTGTTCATCCAAAGCTAAATGTGTTTAAACATCCGTTCAAGTTGACACCTAATTTTCAAGTGTAAACCTAACTTTTATGCTGTCTTAAAGTAAGGAAGTTTCCATTGGTTGTTTTGCTCTTTGAAAGTTATATCAGTATTAACAATACACCATTTGGACTTCGACTCTCGTTTTTAATTCAGAAATGTGGGGAAAAGAATCTTTCATTATGCTTCAGTGTAGGATAGGAAAATTCCAAGCTCGGGATCAAAATTTCGGAAAAGCGTCGTATCTGACGCAAAATTATGATCCTCAGGTGGAATAGATCAAAGGTCCATCATCAGGAGCCCAGCCCAGCCCAGCCGAGAATGACTGAAGGAGGGAAAGCTCAGGACCAGCAAGAACGTACTACGCCCAAGGAGGAGAAGGGAATTGAATCGCCGACTGCTACCTATGCTAGTGTTTTAGCTGGCCCCTCGAAAATAAAAGACCCCACCCCCACCACCTCATCTGTTTCGCTATTACTGGCGGAACCATCCGCATTAAATAAATATTCAATATTGTATAAGAAACTTAAAGAGAAGCTTAATGTCGCTAAACATTTGAAAGGTCGACAGGAACGTAAAGGTCTTAGGTTTAATTTCACTGCAATGCAACGCTGTACGCCCAATTAGGGCAAATGTTCGAAAGTTAAGGGAACTAAAAAGATTGTTGCTGTACCCAAAGCAGTGGCCCTTGTTCCTGCATCCATCAGCACACCGTCGTGCTCTGCAGCACCAAGTGTGCCTCTTCAGGTAATCCAAACCGAAATTAATAAGGTCACCAGTCAGAAAAGTGCAGGAACCAGTCCCAACGGTACGGGGACGAAGATGATAAGTTCAGTGGCCCGTGGTGCGGAAGCAAGAATCACACCGTCGTGCTCTGCAGCACCAAGTGTGACTCCTGCTCTTGAGGCAGGAAACAAAAAAGGTAAGGGTGTTAATAAACCGGCTGTTTCCAAGGGAAGAGTCTCCGAGAAAGTGGGGGAAAAGCCTTCACTTGCCAGAGAGGCCAGGACTGGTCGTTTTTTGGCGACTGGCAGCAGAGACGGGGAGAAAGATAGGTCACACAAGTCGCACAGCACACCCAATCCTACGGCATGCTCCCGATGCCATCGATTGGAAAGTCACCACAACCTCCATTTACGGCGCACATGCATGCCAAACTCAGCTGGTTACACTACCACAGATCGTATGCAACACATGTCCGAGGTATCGGCCAGGTTTGCTAAATGTAAAGCGTCCATAATGGAAGAATCATTTCTAATGGGAATAGCTGCGATTGGTGACGACGGGTTACCATACATTGATGTTCCTCGTATACTGTCATTATTTGATTATTGTGGAATTGTTACACACCGCAACATTAAAAATCACATTATACCAGTTTTATCAAGTTCTGATCCGTTGCATGTGGTACCACAATCTGCTCTCTGTCAAGGTACAGGCCAACCTTTGGGTACACCATCTCCGTTACCTGTGGCATCTACGTCACAATCCGCTCCCTGTCAATTTATGACAGCGGAACCTCTTGGTATGTTTGTCGACTCCCCTGCACACATGTTTCAGGGCTCCCCTTCTCCAACAGGGGGGTAAAGTGTTGTTTGAATTTGAATTTCATTCCTCACCATCTAACGTAAGCGATCCGGTTGTATTAGTCCGGACACCACCAGTTGGGGCAAACCGGTCCACGTCACCACCATCTTCTTCCGGATCCAGGTCAGACGATAAAGGTAAGAAAGGTAAGAACCCCAGTAAGGTTGGGGTTAAGCGCCCCTGGTCCGCAACAACTTTATGTGCTAGTCCGGTGTCTTGTTCTGGGTCTAGCTTGGATAACATGCCCTTATCTAAGCTTAGGGAAAAATTAGCTGCTGACAGTGCAAGTTCCTCATCTGGGGAATCAGTGATTTGTTAGAAAGGTATCACATATTCAAAGGTCACCAATTTAGCCATGCAGAAGGGCGGGTTTTACAATAAATTTGATTTGATCGCTCGTCCTCTGCCGACTTCATTTGAAAAGTATATGGAGGTTACGCTGCAGATACCACGCCCTCATTACAGGAGCCAGGTTGTAGCGAACGTCAACCGTATACTTTATTATCTTGACCGAAGTGGGGAAAATATCGACGTTCTTGCTAACGCCAACTCGAATACCCCAGCAATGGCTCTGTATTTCATTGTAATCCTGATTTTATTTATATCTCTATGTAAAGTGTGACATGTACCTCACACGTCCTTTGATCCCGACTCATGCGCTCTTTTGACCTTCGACTGCGAACATAGTGCACACAAAGTCACAAAACCTTGCCGATTTCTGCCATCACTTGAATATTCCTTTCAGAATAATCAAGATAAACATTGACTAGAACACTATTACGTACTGAAACAAGCAGTGGTTCAAGTTAAGTGTCCTGCAAACAAAGCGTTTCGCACTGATCAACTAAGCTACATGCACGGCGTCTTTAGCCCAATGTCGTGCGGTAAAAGCCGTTGCTGTAATTTGTATTTTGTAAAATTCATATTCTCAGTAATATTTATGATGGGTAAATCAATTCTTGACAAAAGTTTAAATGAGCACCAGTTCTTTATTTTTCACTGTCTCGAATAATCTTGTGGTAAAAAGTGGACTTTTATTTTTTTGGGACCTGTTCACATTTATATTATTGCGTAAGCTATCTGCGGTACACAATTCGGACGCTTTGTATTGCCATTAACACAGCCGTTTAAACCACTGTTCATCCAAAGCTAAATGTGTTTAAACATCCGTTCAAGTTGACACCTAATTTTCAAGTGTAAACCTAACTTTTATGCTGTCTTAAAGTAAGGAAGTTTCCATTGGTTGTTTTGCTCTTTGAAAGTTATATCAGTATTAACAATACACCATTTGGACTTCGACTCTCGTTTTTAATTCAGAAATGTGGGGAAAAGAATCTTTCATTATGCTTCAGTGTAGGATAGGAAAATTCCAAGCTCGGGATCAAAATTTCGGAAAAGCGTCGTATCTGACGCAAAATTATGATCCTCAGGTGGAATAGATCAAAGGTCCATCATCAGGAGCCCAGCCCAGCCCAGCCGAGAATGACTGAAGGAGGGAAAGCTCAGGACCAGCAAGAACGTACTACGCCCAAGGAGGCGAAGGGAATTGAATCGCCGACTGCTACCTATGCTAGTGTTTTAGCTGGCCCCTCGAAAATAAAAGACCCCACCCCCACCACCTCATCTGTTTCGCTATTACTGGCGGAACCATCCGCATTAAATAAATATTCAGTATTGTATAAGAAACTTAAAGAGAAGCTTAATGTCGCTAAACATTTGAAAGGTCGACAGGAACGTAAAGGTCTTAGGTTTAATTTCACTGCAATGCAACGCTGTACGCCCAATTAGGGCAAATGTTCGAAAGTTAAGGGAACTAAAAAGATTGTTGCTGTACCCAAAGCAGTGGCCCTTGTTCCTGCATCCATCAGCACACCGTCGTGCTCTGCAGCACCAAGTGTGCCTCTTCAGGTAATCCAAACCGAAATTAATAAGGTCACCAGTCAGAAAAGTGCAGGAACCAGTCCCAACGGTACGGGGACGAAGATGATAAGTTCAGTGGCCCGTGGTGCGGAAGCAAGAATCACACCGTCGTGCTCTGCAGCACCAAGTGTGACTCCTGCTCTTGAGGCAGGAAACAAAAAAGGTAAGGGTGTTAATAAACCGGCTGTTTCCAAGGGAAGAGTCTCCGAGAAAGTGGGGGAAAAGCCTTCACTTGCCAGAGAGGCCAGGACTGGTCGTTTTTTGGCGACTGGCAGCAGAGACGGGGAGAAAGATAGGTCACACAAGTCGCACAGCACACCCAATCCTACGGCATGCTCCCGATGCCATCGATTGGAAAGTCACCACAACCTCCATTTACGGCGCACATGCATGCCAAACTCAGCTGGTTACACTACCACAGATCGTATGCAACACATGTCCGAGGTATCGGCCAGGTTTGCTAAATGTAAAGCGTCCATAATGGAAGAATCATTTCTAATGGGAATAGCTGCGATTGGTGACGACGGGTTACCATACATTGATGTTCCTCGTATACTGTCATTATTTGATTATTGTGGAATTGTTACACACCGCAACATTAAAAATCACATTATACCAGTTTTATCAAGTTCTGATCCGTTGCATGTGGTACCACAATCTGCTCTCTGTCAAGGTACAGGCCAACCTTTGGGTACACCATCTCCGTTACCTGTGGCATCTACGTCACAATCCGCTCCCTGTCAATTTATGACAGCGGAACCTCTTGGTATGTTTGTCGACTCCCCTGCATACATGTTTCAGGGCTCCCCTTCTCCAACAGGGGGGTAAAGTGTTGTTTGAATTTGAATTTCATTCCTCACCATCTAACGTAAGCGATCCGGTTGTATTAGTCCGGACACCACCAGTTGGGGCAAACCGGTCCACGTCACCACCATCTTCTTCCGGATCCAGGTCAGACGATAAAGGTAAGAAAGGTAAGAACCCCAGTAAGGTTGGGGTTAAGCGCCCCTGGTCCGCAACAACTTTATGTGCTAGTCCGGTGTCTTGTTCTGGGTCTAGCTTGGATAACATGCCCTTATCTAAGCTTAGGGAAAAATTAGCTGCTGACAGTGCAAGTTCCTCATCTGGGGAATCAGTGATTTGTTAGAAAGGTATCACATATTCAAAGGTCACCAATTTAGCCATGCAGAAGGGCGGGTTTTACAATAAATTTGATTTGATCGCTCGTCCTCTGCCGACTTCATTTGAAAAGTATATGGAGGTTACGCTGCAGATACCACGCCCTCATTACAGGAGCCAGGTTGTAGCGAACGTCAACCGTATACTTTATTATCTTGACCGAAGTGGGGAAAATATCGACGTTCTTGCTAACGCCAACTCGAATACCCCAGCAATGGCTCTGTATTTCATTGTAATCCTGATTTTATTTATATCTCTATGTAAAGTGTGACATGTACCTCACACGTCCTTTGATCCCGACTCATGCGCTCTTTTGACCTTCGACTGCGAACATAGTGCACACAAAGTCACAAAACCTTGCCGATTTCTGCCATCACTTGAATATTCCTTTCAGAATAATCAAGATAAACATTGACTAGAACACTATTACGTACTGAAACAAGCAGTGGTTCAAGTTAAGTGTCCTGCAAACAAAGCGTTTCGCACTGATCAACTAAGCTACATGCACGGCGTCTTTAGCCCAATGTCGTGCGGTAAAAGCCGTTGCTGTAATTTGTATTTTGTAAAATTCATATTCTCAGTAATATTTATGATGGGTAAATCAATTCTTGACAAAAGTTTAAATGAGCACCAGTTCTTTATTTTTCACTGTCTCGAATAATCTTGTGGTAAAAAGTGGACTTTTATTTTTTTGGGACCTGTTCACATTTATATTATTGCGTAAGCTATCTGCGGTACACAATTCGGACGCTTTGTATTGCCATTAACACAGCCGTTTAAACCACTGTTCATCCAAAGCTAAATGTGTTTAAACATCCGTTCAAGTTGACACCTAATTTTCAAGTGTAAACCTAACTTTTATGCTGTCTTAAAGTAAGGAAGTTTCCATTGGTTGTTTTGCTCTTTGAAAGTTATATCAGTATTAACAATACACCATTTGGACTTCGACTCTCGTTTTTAATTCAGAAATGTGGGGAAAAGAATCTTTCATTATGCTTCAGTGTAGGATAGGAAAATTCCAAGCTCGGGATCAAAATTTCGGAAAAGCGTCGTATCTGACGCAAAATTATGATCCTCAGGTGGAATAGATCAAAGGTCCATCATCAGGAGCCCAGCCCAGCCCAGCCGAGAATGACTGAAGGAGGGAAAGCTCAGGACCAGCAAGAACGTACTACGCCCAAGGAGGCGAAGGGAATTGAATCGCCGACTGCTACCTATGCTAGTGTTTTAGCTGGCCCCTCGAAAATAAAAGACCCCACCCCCACCACCTCATCTGTTTCGCTATTACTGGCGGAACCATCCGCATTAAATAAATATTCAGTATTGTATAAGAAACTTAAAGAGAAGCTTAATGTCGCTAAACATTTGAAAGGTCGACAGGAACGTAAAGGTCTTAGGTTTAATTTCACTGCAATGCAACGCTGTACGCCCAATTAGGGCAAATGTTCGAAAGTTAAGGGAACTAAAAAGATTGTTGCTGTACCCAAAGCAGTGGCCCTTGTTCCTGCATCCATCAGCACACCGTCGTGCTCTGCAGCACCAAGTGTGCCTCTTCAGGTAATCCAAACCGAAATTAATAAGGTCACCAGTCAGAAAAGTGCAGGAACCAGTCCCAACGGTACGGGGACGAAGATGATAAGTTCAGTGGCCCGTGGTGCGGAAGCAAGAATCACACCGTCGTGCTCTGCAGCACCAAGTGTGACTCCTGCTCTTGAGGCAGGAAACAAAAAAGGTAAGGGTGTTAATAAACCGGCTGTTTCCAAGGGAAGAGTCTCCGAGAAAGTGGGGGAAAAGCCTTCACTTGCCAGAGAGGCCAGGACTGGTCGTTTTTTGGCGACTGGCAGCAGAGACGGGGAGAAAGATAGGTCACACAAGTCGCACAGCACACCCAATCCTACGGCATGCTCCCGATGCCATCGATTGGAAAGTCACCACAACCTCCATTTACGGCGCACATGCATGCCAAACTCAGCTGGTTACACTACCACAGATCGTATGCAACACATGTCCGAGGTATCGGCCAGGTTTGCTAAATGTAAAGCGTCCATAATGGAAGAATCATTTCTAATGGGAATAGCTGCGATTGGTGACGACGGGTTACCATACATTGATGTTCCTCGTATACTGTCATTATTTGATTATTGTGGAATTGTTACACACCGCAACATTAAAAATCACATTATACCAGTTTTATCAAGTTCTGATCCGTTGCATGTGGTACCACAATCTGCTCTCTGTCAAGGTACAGGCCAACCTTTGGGTACACCATCTCCGTTACCTGTGGCATCTACGTCACAATCCGCTCCCTGTCAATTTATGACAGCGGAACCTCTTGGTATGTTTGTCGACTCCCCTGCATACATGTTTCAGGGCTCCCCTTCTCCAACAGGGGGGTAAAGTGTTGTTTGAATTTGAATTTCATTCCTCACCATCTAACGTAAGCGATCCGGTTGTATTAGTCCGGACACCACCAGTTGGGGCAAACCGGTCCACGTCACCACCATCTTCTTCCGGATCCAGGTCAGACGATAAAGGTAAGAAAGGTAAGAACCCCAGTAAGGTTGGGGTTAAGCGCCCCTGGTCCGCAACAACTTTATGTGCTAGTCCGGTGTCTTGTTCTGGGTCTAGCTTGGATAACATGCCCTTATCTAAGCTTAGGGAAAAATTAGCTGCTGACAGTGCAAGTTCCTCATCTGGGGAATCAGTGATTTGTTAGAAAGGTATCACATATTCAAAGGTCACCAATTTAGCCATGCAGAAGGGCGGGTTTTACAATAAATTTGATTTGATCGCTCGTCCTCTGCCGACTTCATTTGAAAAGTATATGGAGGTTACGCTGCAGATACCACGCCCTCATTACAGGAGCCAGGTTGTAGCGAACGTCAACCGTATACTTTATTATCTTGACCGAAGTGGGGAAAATATCGACGTTCTTGCTAACGCCAACTCGAATACCCCAGCAATGGCTCTGTATTTCATTGTAATCCTGATTTTATTTATATCTCTATGTAAAGTGTGACATGTACCTCACACGTCCTTTGATCCCGACTCATGCGCTCTTTTGACCTTCGACTGCGAACATAGTGCACACAAAGTCACAAAACCTTGCCGATTTCTGCCATCACTTGAATATTCCTTTCAGAATAACCAAGATAAACATTGACTAGAACACTATTACGTACTGAAACAAGCAGTGGTTCAAGTTAAGTGTCCTGCAAACAAAGCGTTTCGCACTGATCAACTAAGCTACATGCACGGCGTCTTTAGCCCAATGTCGTGCGGTAAAAGCCGTTGCTGTAATTTGTATTTTGTAAAATTCATATTCTCAGTAATATTTATGATGGGTAAATCAATTCTTGACAAAAGTTTAAATGAGCACCAGTTCTTTATTTTTCACTGTCTCGAATAATCTTGTGGTAAAAAGTGGACTTTTATTTTTTTGGGACCTGTTCACATTTATATTATTGCGTAAGCTATCTGCGGTACACAATTCGGACGCTTTGTATTGCCATTAACACAGCCGTTTAAACCACTGTTCATCCAAAGCTAAATGTGTTTAAACATCCGTTCAAGTTGACACCTAATTTTCAAGTGTAAACCTAACTTTTATGCTGTCTTAAAGTAAGGAAGTTTCCATTGGTTGTTTTGCTCTTTGAAAGTTATATCAGTATTAACAATACACCATTTGGACTTCGACTCTCGTTTTTAATTCAGAAATGTGGGGAAAAGAATCTTTCATTATGCTTCAGTGTAGGATAGGAAAATTCCAAGCTCGGGATCAAAATTTCGGAAAAGCGTCGTATCTGACGCAAAATTATGATCCTCAGGTGGAATAGATCAAAGGTCCATCATCAGGAGCCCAGCCCAGCCCAGCCGAGAATGACTGAAGGAGGGAAAGCTCAGGACCAGCAAGAACGTACTACGCCCAAGGAGGCGAAGGGAATTGAATCGCCGACTGCTACCTATGCTAGTGTTTTAGCTGGCCCCTCGAAAATAAAAGACCCCACCCCCACCACCTCATCTGTTTCGCTATTACTGGCGGAACCATCCGCATTAAATAAATATTCAGTATTGTATAAGAAACTTAAAGAGAAGCTTAATGTCGCTAAACATTTGAAAGGTCGACAGGAACGTAAAGGTCTTAGGTTTAATTTCACTGCAATGCAACGCTGTACGCCCAATTAGGGCAAATGTTCGAAAGTTAAGGGAACTAAAAAGATTGTTGCTGTACCCAAAGCAGTGGCCCTTGTTCCTGCATCCATCAGCACACCGTCGTGCTCTGCAGCACCAAGTGTGCCTCTTCAGGTAATCCAAACCGAAATTAATAAGGTCACCAGTCAGAAAAGTGCAGGAACCAGTCCCAACGGTACGGGGACGAAGATGATAAGTTCAGTGGCCCGTGGTGCGGAAGCAAGAATCACACCGTCGTGCTCTGCAGCACCAAGTGTGACTCCTGCTCTTGAGGCAGGAAACAAAAAAGGTAAGGGTGTTAATAAACCGGCTGTTTCCAAGGGAAGAGTCTCCGAGAAAGTGGGGGAAAAGCCTTCACTTGCCAGAGAGGCCAGGACTGGTCGTTTTTTGGCGACTGGCAGCAGAGACGGGGAGAAAGATAGGTCACACAAGTCGCACAGCACACCCAATCCTACGGCATGCTCCCGATGCCATCGATTGGAAAGTCACCACAACCTCCATTTACGGCGCACATGCATGCCAAACTCAGCTGGTTACACTACCACAGATCGTATGCAACACATGTCCGAGGTATCGGCCAGGTTTGCTAAATGTAAAGCGTCCATAATGGAAGAATCATTTCTAATGGGAATAGCTGCGATTGGTGACGACGGGTTACCATACATTGATGTTCCTCGTATACTGTCATTATTTGATTATTGTGGAATTGTTACACACCGCAACATTAAAAATCACATTATACCAGTTTTATCAAGTTCTGATCCGTTGCATGTGGTACCACAATCTGCTCTCTGTCAAGGTACAGGCCAACCTTTGGGTACACCATCTCCGTTACCTGTGGCATCTACGTCACAATCCGCTCCCTGTCAATTTATGACAGCGGAACCTCTTGGTATGTTTGTCGACTCCCCTGCATACATGTTTCAGGGCTCCCCTTCTCCAACAGGGGGGTAAAGTGTTGTTTGAATTTGAATTTCATTCCTCACCATCTAACGTAAGCGATCCGGTTGTATTAGTCCGGACACCACCAGTTGGGGCAAACCGGTCCACGTCACCACCATCTTCTTCCGGATCCAGGTCAGACGATAAAGGTAAGAAAGGTAAGAACCCCAGTAAGGTTGGGGTTAAGCGCCCCTGGTCCGCAACAACTTTATGTGCTAGTCCGGTGTCTTGTTCTGGGTCTAGCTTGGATAACATGCCCTTATCTAAGCTTAGGGAAAAATTAGCTGCTGACAGTGCAAGTTCCTCATCTGGGGAATCAGTGATTTGTTAGAAAGGTATCACATATTCAAAGGTCACCAATTTAGCCATGCAGAAGGGCGGGTTTTACAATAAATTTGATTTGATCGCTCGTCCTCTGCCGACTTCATTTGAAAAGTATATGGAGGTTACGCTGCAGATACCACGCCCTCATTACAGGAGCCAGGTTGTAGCGAACGTCAACCGTATACTTTATTATCTTGACCGAAGTGGGGAAAATATCGACGTTCTTGCTAACGCCAACTCGAATACCCCAGCAATGGCTCTGTATTTCATTGTAATCCTGATTTTATTTATATCTCTATGTAAAGTGTGACATGTACCTCACACGTCCTTTGATCCCGACTCATGCGCTCTTTTGACCTTCGACTGCGAACATAGTGCACACAAAGTCACAAAACCTTGCCGATTTCTGCCATCACTTGAATATTCCTTTCAGAATAACCAAGATAAACATTGACTAGAACACTATTACGTACTGAAACAAGCAGTGGTTCAAGTTAAGTGTCCTGCAAACAAAGCGTTTCGCACTGATCAACTAAGCTACATGCACGGCGTCTTTAGCCCAATGTCGTGCGGTAAAAGCCGTTGCTGTAATTTGTATTTTGTAAAATTCATATTCTCAGTAATATTTATGATGGGTAAATCAATTCTTGACAAAAGTTTAAATGAGCACCAGTTCTTTATTTTTCACTGTCTCGAATAATCTTGTGGTAAAAAGTGGACTTTTATTTTTTTGGGACCTGTTCACATTTATATTATTGCGTAAGCTATCTGCGGTACACAATTCGGACGCTTTGTATTGCCATTAACACAGCCGTTTAAACCACTGTTCATCCAAAGCTAAATGTGTTTAAACATCCGTTCAAGTTGACACCTAATTTTCAAGTGTAAACCTAACTTTTATGCTGTCTTAAAGTAAGGAAGTTTCCATTGGTTGTTTTGCTCTTTGAAAGTTATATCAGTATTAACAATACACCATTTGGACTTCGACTCTCGTTTTTAATTCAGAAATGTGGGGAAAAGAATCTTTCATTATGCTTCAGTGTAGGATAGGAAAATTCCAAGCTCGGGATCAAAATTTCGGAAAAGCGTCGTATCTGACGCAAAATTATGATCCTCAGGTGGAATAGATCAAAGGTCCATCATCAGGAGCCCAGCCCAGCCCAGCCGAGAATGACTGAAGGAGGGAAAGCTCAGGACCAGCAAGAACGTACTACGCCCAAGGAGGCGAAGGGAATTGAATCGCCGACTGCTACCTATGCTAGTGTTTTAGCTGGCCCCTCGAAAATAAAAGACCCCACCCCCACCACCTCATCTGTTTCGCTATTACTGGCGGAACCATCCGCATTAAATAAATATTCAGTATTGTATAAGAAACTTAAAGAGAAGCTTAATGTCGCTAAACATTTGAAAGGTCGACAGGAACGTAAAGGTCTTAGGTTTAATTTCACTGCAATGCAACGCTGTACGCCCAATTAGGGCAAATGTTCGAAAGTTAAGGGAACTAAAAAGATTGTTGCTGTACCCAAAGCAGTGGCCCTTGTTCCTGCATCCATCAGCACACCGTCGTGCTCTGCAGCACCAAGTGTGCCTCTTCAGGTAATCCAAACCGAAATTAATAAGGTCACCAGTCAGAAAAGTGCAGGAACCAGTCCCAACGGTACGGGGACGAAGATGATAAGTTCAGTGGCCCGTGGTGCGGAAGCAAGAATCACACCGTCGTGCTCTGCAGCACCAAGTGTGACTCCTGCTCTTGAGGCAGGAAACAAAAAAGGTAAGGGTGTTAATAAACCGGCTGTTTCCAAGGGAAGAGTCTCCGAGAAAGTGGGGGAAAAGCCTTCACTTGCCAGAGAGGCCAGGACTGGTCGTTTTTTGGCGACTGGCAGCAGAGACGGGGAGAAAGATAGGTCACACAAGTCGCACAGCACACCCAATCCTACGGCATGCTCCCGATGCCATCGATTGGAAAGTCACCACAACCTCCATTTACGGCGCACATGCATGCCAAACTCAGCTGGTTACACTACCACAGATCGTATGCAACACATGTCCGAGGTATCGGCCAGGTTTGCTAAATGTAAAGCGTCCATAATGGAAGAATCATTTCTAATGGGAATAGCTGCGATTGGTGACGACGGGTTACCATACATTGATGTTCCTCGTATACTGTCATTATTTGATTATTGTGGAATTGTTACACACCGCAACATTAAAAATCACATTATACCAGTTTTATCAAGTTCTGATCCGTTGCATGTGGTACCACAATCTGCTCTCTGTCAAGGTACAGGCCAACCTTTGGGTACACCATCTCCGTTACCTGTGGCATCTACGTCACAATCCGCTCCCTGTCAATTTATGACAGCGGAACCTCTTGGTATGTTTGTCGACTCCCCTGCATACATGTTTCAGGGCTCCCCTTCTCCAACAGGGGGGTAAAGTGTTGTTTGAATTTGAATTTCATTCCTCACCATCTAACGTAAGCGATCCGGTTGTATTAGTCCGGACACCACCAGTTGGGGCAAACCGGTCCACGTCACCACCATCTTCTTCCGGATCCAGGTCAGACGATAAAGGTAAGAAAGGTAAGAACCCCAGTAAGGTTGGGGTTAAGCGCCCCTGGTCCGCAACAACTTTATGTGCTAGTCCGGTGTCTTGTTCTGGGTCTAGCTTGGATAACATGCCCTTATCTAAGCTTAGGGAAAAATTAGCTGCTGACAGTGCAAGTTCCTCATCTGGGGAATCAGTGATTTGTTAGAAAGGTATCACATATTCAAAGGTCACCAATTTAGCCATGCAGAAGGGCGGGTTTTACAATAAATTTGATTTGATCGCTTGTCCTCTGCTGACTTCATTTGAAAAGTATATGGAGGTTACGCTGCAGATACCACGCCCTCATTACAGGAGCCAGGTTGTAGCGAACGTCAACCGTATACTTTATTATCTTGACCGAAGTGGGGAAAATATCGACGTTCTTGCTAACGCCAACTCGAATACCCCAGCAATGGCTCTGTATTTCATTGTAATCCTGATTTTATTTATATCTCTATGTAAAGTGTGACATGTACCTCACACGTCCTTTGATCCCGACTCATGCGCTCTTTTGACCTTCGACTGCGAACATAGTGCACACAAAGTCACAAAACCTTGCCGATTTCTGCCATCGCTTGAATATTCCTTTCAGAATAATCAAGATAAACATTGACTAGAACACTATTACGTACTGAAACAAGCAGTGGTTCAAGTTAAGTGTCCTGCAAACAAAGCGTTTCGCACTGATCAACTAAGCTACATGCACGGCGTCTTTAGCCCAATGTCGTGCGGTAAAAGCCGTTGCTGTAATTTGTATTTTGTAAAATTCATATTCTCAGTAATATTTATGATGGGTAAATCAATTCTTGACAAAAGTTTAAATGAGCACCAGTTCTTTATTTTTCACTGTCTCGAATAATCTTGTGGTAAAAAGTGGACTTTTATTTTTTTGGGACCTGTTCACATTTATATTATTGCGTAAGCTATCTGCGGTACACAATTCGGACGCTTTGTATTGCCATTAACACAGCCGTTTAAACCACTGTTCATCCAAAGCTAAATGTGTTTAAACATCCGTTCAAGTTGACACCTAATTTTCAAGTGTAAACCTAACTTTTATGCTGTCTTAAAGTAAGGAAGTTTCCATTGGTTGTTTTGCTCTTTGAAAGTTATATCAGTATTAACAATACACCATTTGGACTTCGACTCTCGTTTTTAATTCAGAAATGTGGGGAAAAGAATCTTTCATTATGCTTCAGTGTAGGATAGGAAAATTCCAAGCTCGGGATCAAAATTTCGGAAAAGCGTCGTATCTGACGCAAAATTATGATCCTCAGGTGGAATAGATCAAAGGTCCATCATCAGGAGCCCAGCCCAGCCCAGCCGAGAATGACTGAAGGAGGGAAAGCTCAGGACCAGCAAGAACGTACTACGCCCAAGGAGGCGAAGGGAATTGAATCGCCGACTGCTACCTATGCTAGTGTTTTAGCTGGCCCCTCGAAAATAAAAGACCCCACCCCCACCACCTCATCTGTTTCGCTATTACTGGCGGAACCATCCGCATTAAATAAATATTCAGTATTGTATAAGAAACTTAAAGAGAAGCTTAATGTCGCTAAACATTTGAAAGGTCGACAGGAACGTAAAGGTCTTAGGTTTAATTTCACTGCAATGCAACGCTGTACGCCCAATTAGGGCAAATGTTCGAAAGTTAAGGGAACTAAAAAGATTGTTGCTGTACCCAAAGCAGTGGCCCTTGTTCCTGCATCCATCAGCACACCGTCGTGCTCTGCAGCACCAAGTGTGCCTCTTCAGGTAATCCAAACCGAAATTAATAAGGTCACCAGTCAGAAAAGTGCAGGAACCAGTCCCAACGGTACGGGGACGAAGATGATAAGTTCAGTGGCCCGTGGTGCGGAAGCAAGAATCACACCGTCGTGCTCTGCAGCACCAAGTGTGACTCCTGCTCTTGAGGCAGGAAACAAAAAAGGTAAGGGTGTTAATAAACCGGCTGTTTCCAAGGGAAGAGTCTCCGAGAAAGTGGGGGAAAAGCCTTCACTTGCCAGAGAGGCCAGGACTGGTCGTTTTTTGGCGACTGGCAGCAGAGACGGGGAGAAAGATAGGTCACACAAGTCGCACAGCACACCCAATCCTACGGCATGCTCCCGATGCCATCGATTGGAAAGTCACCACAACCTCCATTTACGGCGCACATGCATGCCAAACTCAGCTGGTTACACTACCACAGATCGTATGCAACACATGTCCGAGGTATCGGCCAGGTTTGCTAAATGTAAAGCGTCCATAATGGAAGAATCATTTCTAATGGGAATAGCTGCGATTGGTGACGACGGGTTACCATACATTGATGTTCCTCGTATACTGTCATTATTTGATTATTGTGGAATTGTTACACACCGCAACATTAAAAATCACATTATACCAGTTTTATCAAGTTCTGATCCGTTGCATGTGGTACCACAATCTGCTCTCTGTCAAGGTACAGGCCAACCTTTGGGTACACCATCTCCGTTACCTGTGGCATCTACGTCACAATCCGCTCCCTGTCAATTTATGACAGCGGAACCTCTTGGTATGTTTGTCGACTCCCCTGCATACATGTTTCAGGGCTCCCCTTCTCCAACAGGGGGGTAAAGTGTTGTTTGAATTTGAATTTCATTCCTCACCATCTAACGTAAGCGATCCGGTTGTATTAGTCCGGACACCACCAGTTGGGGCAAACCGGTCCACGTCACCACCATCTTCTTCCGGATCCAGGTCAGACGATAAAGGTAAGAAAGGTAAGAACCCCAGTAAGGTTGGGGTTAAGCGCCCCTGGTCCGCAACAACTTTATGTGCTAGTCCGGTGTCTTGTTCTGGGTCTAGCTTGGATAACATGCCCTTATCTAAGCTTAGGGAAAAATTAGCTGCTGACAGTGCAAGTTCCTCATCTGGGGAATCAGTGATTTGTTAGAAAGGTATCACATATTCAAAGGTCACCAATTTAGCCATGCAGAAGGGCGGGTTTTACAATAAATTTGATTTGATCGCTCGTCCTCTGCCGACTTCATTTGAAAAGTATATGGAGGTTACGCTGCAGATACCACGCCCTCATTACAGGAGCCAGGTTGTAGCGAACGTCAACCGTATACTTTATTATCTTGACCGAAGTGGGGAAAATATCGACGTTCTTGCTAACGCCAACTCGAATACCCCAGCAATGGCTCTGTATTTCATTGTAATCCTGATTTTATTTATATCTCTATGTAAAGTGTGACATGTACCTCACACGTCCTTTGATCCCGACTCATGCGCTCTTTTGACCTTCGACTGCGAACATAGTGCACACAAAGTCACAAAACCTTGCCGATTTCTGCCATCACTTGAATATTCCTTTCAGAATAACCAAGATAAACATTGACTAGAACACTATTACGTACTGAAACAAGCAGTGGTTCAAGTTAAGTGTCCTGCAAACAAAGCGTTTCGCACTGATCAACTAAGCTACATGCACGGCGTCTTTAGCCCAATGTCGTGCGGTAAAAGCCGTTGCTGTAATTTGTATTTTGTAAAATTCATATTCTCAGTAATATTTATGATGGGTAAATCAATTCTTGACAAAAGTTTAAATGAGCACCAGTTCTTTATTTTTCACTGTCTCGAATAATCTTGTGGTAAAAAGTGGACTTTTATTTTTTTGGGACCTGTTCACATTTATATTATTGCGTAAGCTATCTGCGGTACACAATTCGGACGCTTTGTATTGCCATTAACACAGCCGTTTAAACCACTGTTCATCCAAAGCTAAATGTGTTTAAACATCCGTTCAAGTTGACACCTAATTTTCAAGTGTAAACCTAACTTTTATGCTGTCTTAAAGTAAGGAAGTTTCCATTGGTTGTTTTGCTCTTTGAAAGTTATATCAGTATTAACAATACACCATTTGGACTTCGACTCTCGTTTTTAATTCAGAAATGTGGGGAAAAGAATCTTTCATTATGCTTCAGTGTAGGATAGGAAAATTCCAAGCTCGGGATCAAAATTTCGGAAAAGCGTCGTATCTGACGCAAAATTATGATCCTCAGGTGGAATAGATCAAAGGTCCATCATCAGGAGCCCAGCCCAGCCCAGCCGAGAATGACTGAAGGAGGGAAAGCTCAGGACCAGCAAGAACGTACTACGCCCAAGGAGGCGAAGGGAATTGAATCGCCGACTGCTACCTATGCTAGTGTTTTAGCTGGCCCCTCGAAAATAAAAGACCCCACCCCCACCACCTCATCTGTTTCGCTATTACTGGCGGAACCATCCGCATTAAATAAATATTCAGTATTGTATAAGAAACTTAAAGAGAAGCTTAATGTCGCTAAACATTTGAAAGGTCGACAGGAACGTAAAGGTCTTAGGTTTAATTTCACTGCAATGCAACGCTGTACGCCCAATTAGGGCAAATGTTCGAAAGTTAAGGGAACTAAAAAGATTGTTGCTGTACCCAAAGCAGTGGCCCTTGTTCCTGCATCCATCAGCACACCGTCGTGCTCTGCAGCACCAAGTGTGCCTCTTCAGGTAATCCAAACCGAAATTAATAAGGTCACCAGTCAGAAAAGTGCAGGAACCAGTCCCAACGGTACGGGGACGAAGATGATAAGTTCAGTGGCCCGTGGTGCGGAAGCAAGAATCACACCGTCGTGCTCTGCAGCACCAAGTGTGACTCCTGCTCTTGAGGCAGGAAACAAAAAAGGTAAGGGTGTTAATAAACCGGCTGTTTCCAAGGGAAGAGTCTCCGAGAAAGTGGGGGAAAAGCCTTCACTTGCCAGAGAGGCCAGGACTGGTCGTTTTTTGGCGACTGGCAGCAGAGACGGGGAGAAAGATAGGTCACACAAGTCGCACAGCACACCCAATCCTACGGCATGCTCCCGATGCCATCGATTGGAAAGTCACCACAACCTCCATTTACGGCGCACATGCATGCCAAACTCAGCTGGTTACACTACCACAGATCGTATGCAACACATGTCCGAGGTATCGGCCAGGTTTGCTAAATGTAAAGCGTCCATAATGGAAGAATCATTTCTAATGGGAATAGCTGCGATTGGTGACGACGGGTTACCATACATTGATGTTCCTCGTATACTGTCATTATTTGATTATTGTGGAATTGTTACACACCGCAACATTAAAAATCACATTATACCAGTTTTATCAAGTTCTGATCCGTTGCATGTGGTACCACAATCTGCTCTCTGTCAAGGTACAGGCCAACCTTTGGGTACACCATCTCCGTTACCTGTGGCATCTACGTCACAATCCGCTCCCTGTCAATTTATGACAGCGGAACCTCTTGGTATGTTTGTCGACTCCCCTGCATACATGTTTCAGGGCTCCCCTTCTCCAACAGGGGGGTAAAGTGTTGTTTGAATTTGAATTTCATTCCTCACCATCTAACGTAAGCGATCCGGTTGTATTAGTCCGGACACCACCAGTTGGGGCAAACCGGTCCACGTCACCACCATCTTCTTCCGGATCCAGGTCAGACGATAAAGGTAAGAAAGGTAAGAACCCCAGTAAGGTTGGGGTTAAGCGCCCCTGGTCCGCAACAACTTTATGTGCTAGTCCGGTGTCTTGTTCTGGGTCTAGCTTGGATAACATGCCCTTATCTAAGCTTAGGGAAAAATTAGCTGCTGACAGTGCAAGTTCCTCATCTGGGGAATCAGTGATTTGTTAGAAAGGTATCACATATTCAAAGGTCACCAATTTAGCCATGCAGAAGGGCGGGTTTTACAATAAATTTGATTTGATCGCTCGTCCTCTGCCGACTTCATTTGAAAAGTATATGGAGGTTACGCTGCAGATACCACGCCCTCATTACAGGAGCCAGGTTGTAGCGAACGTCAACCGTATACTTTATTATCTTGACCGAAGTGGGGAAAATATCGACGTTCTTGCTAACGCCAACTCGAATACCCCAGCAATGGCTCTGTATTTCATTGTAATCCTGATTTTATTTATATCTCTATGTAAAGTGTGACATGTACCTCACACGTCCTTTGATCCCGACTCATGCGCTCTTTTGACCTTCGACTGCGAACATAGTGCACACAAAGTCACAAAACCTTGCCGATTTCTGCCATCACTTGAATATTCCTTTCAGAATAACCAAGATAAACATTGACTAGAACACTATTACGTACTGAAACAAGCAGTGGTTCAAGTTAAGTGTCCTGCAAACAAAGCGTTTCGCACTGATCAACTAAGCTACATGCACGGCGTCTTTAGCCCAATGTCGTGCGGTAAAAGCCGTTGCTGTAATTTGTATTTTGTAAAATTCATATTCTCAGTAATATTTATGATGGGTAAATCAATTCTTGACAAAAGTTTAAATGAGCACCAGTTCTTTATTTTTCACTGTCTCGAATAATCTTGTGGTAAAAAGTGGACTTTTATTTTTTTGGGACCTGTTCACATTTATATTATTGCGTAAGCTATCTGCGGTACACAATTCGGACGCTTTGTATTGCCATTAACACAGCCGTTTAAACCACTGTTCATCCAAAGCTAAATGTGTTTAAACATCCGTTCAAGTTGACACCTAATTTTCAAGTGTAAACCTAACTTTTATGCTGTCTTAAAGTAAGGAAGTTTCCATTGGTTGTTTTGCTCTTTGAAAGTTATATCAGTATTAACAATACACCATTTGGACTTCGACTCTCGTTTTTAATTCAGAAATGTGGGGAAAAGAATCTTTCATTATGCTTCAGTGTAGGATAGGAAAATTCCAAGCTCGGGATCAAAATTTCGGAAAAGCGTCGTATCTGACGCAAAATTATGATCCTCAGGTGGAATAGATCAAAGGTCCATCATCAGGAGCCCAGCCCAGCCCAGCCGAGAATGACTGAAGGAGGGAAAGCTCAGGACCAGCAAGAACGTACTACGCCCAAGGAGGCGAAGGGAATTGAATCGCCGACTGCTACCTATGCTAGTGTTTTAGCTGGCCCCTCGAAAATAAAAGACCCCACCCCCACCACCTCATCTGTTTCGCTATTACTGGCGGAACCATCCGCATTAAATAAATATTCAGTATTGTATAAGAAACTTAAAGAGAAGCTTAATGTCGCTAAACATTTGAAAGGTCGACAGGAACGTAAAGGTCTTAGGTTTAATTTCACTGCAATGCAACGCTGTACGCCCAATTAGGGCAAATGTTCGAAAGTTAAGGGAACTAAAAAGATTGTTGCTGTACCCAAAGCAGTGGCCCTTGTTCCTGCATCCATCAGCACACCGTCGTGCTCTGCAGCACCAAGTGTGCCTCTTCAGGTAATCCAAACCGAAATTAATAAGGTCACCAGTCAGAAAAGTGCAGGAACCAGTCCCAACGGTACGGGGACGAAGATGATAAGTTCAGTGGCCCGTGGTGCGGAAGCAAGAATCACACCGTCGTGCTCTGCAGCACCAAGTGTGACTCCTGCTCTTGAGGCAGGAAACAAAAAAGGTAAGGGTGTTAATAAACCGGCTGTTTCCAAGGGAAGAGTCTCCGAGAAAGTGGGGGAAAAGCCTTCACTTGCCAGAGAGGCCAGGACTGGTCGTTTTTTGGCGACTGGCAGCAGAGACGGGGAGAAAGATAGGTCACACAAGTCGCACAGCACACCCAATCCTACGGCATGCTCCCGATGCCATCGATTGGAAAGTCACCACAACCTCCATTTACGGCGCACATGCATGCCAAACTCAGCTGGTTACACTACCACAGATCGTATGCAACACATGTCCGAGGTATCGGCCAGGTTTGCTAAATGTAAAGCGTCCATAATGGAAGAATCATTTCTAATGGGAATAGCTGCGATTGGTGACGACGGGTTACCATACATTGATGTTCCTCGTATACTGTCATTATTTGATTATTGTGGAATTGTTACACACCGCAACATTAAAAATCACATTATACCAGTTTTATCAAGTTCTGATCCGTTGCATGTGGTACCACAATCTGCTCTCTGTCAAGGTACAGGCCAACCTTTGGGTACACCATCTCCGTTACCTGTGGCATCTACGTCACAATCCGCTCCCTGTCAATTTATGACAGCGGAACCTCTTGGTATGTTTGTCGACTCCCCTGCATACATGTTTCAGGGCTCCCCTTCTCCAACAGGGGGGTAAAGTGTTGTTTGAATTTGAATTTCATTCCTCACCATCTAACGTAAGCGATCCGGTTGTATTAGTCCGGACACCACCAGTTGGGGCAAACCGGTCCACGTCACCACCATCTTCTTCCGGATCCAGGTCAGACGATAAAGGTAAGAACCCCAGTAAGGTTGGGGTTAAGCGCCCCTGGTCCGCAACAACTTTATGTGCTAGTCCGGTGTCTTGTTCTGGGTCTAGCTTGGATAACATGCCCTTATCTAAGCTTAGGGAAAAATTAGCTGCTGACAGTGCAAGTTCCTCATCTGGGGAATCAGTGATTTGTTAGAAAGGTATCACATATTCAAAGGTCACCAATTTAGCCATGCAGAAGGGCGGGTTTTACAATAAATTTGATTTGATCGCTCGTCCTCTGCCGACTTCATTTGAAAAGTATATGGAGGTTACGCTGCAGATACCACGCCCTCATTACAGGAGCCAGGTTGTAGCGAACGTCAACCGTATACTTTATTATCTTGACCGAAGTGGGGAAAATATCGACGTTCTTGCTAACGCCAACTCGAATACCCCAGCAATGGCTCTGTATTTCATTGTAATCCTGATTTTATTTATATCTCTATGTAAAGTGTGACATGTACTTCACACGTCCTTTGATCCGGACTCGTGCGCTCTTTTGACCTTCGACTGCGAACATAGTGCACACAAAGTAACAAAACCTTGCCGATTTCTGCCATCGCTTGAATATTCCTTTCAGAATAATCAAGATAAACATTGACTAGAACACTATTACGTACTGAAACAAGCAGTGGTTCAAGTTAAGTGTCCTGCAAACAAAGCGTTTCGCACTGATCAACTAAGCTACATGCACGGCGTCTTTAGCCCAATGTCGTGCGGTAAAAGCCGTTGCTGTAATTTGTATTTTGTAAAATTCATATTCTCAGTAATATTTATGATGGGTAAATCAATTCTTGACAAAAGTTTAAATGAGCACCAGTTCTTTATTTTTCACTGTCTCGAATAATCTTGTGGAAAAAAGTGGACTTTATTTTTTTGGACCTGTTCACATTTATATTATTGCGTAAGCTATCTGCAGTACACAATTCGGACGCTTTGTATTGCCATTAACACAGCCGTTTAAACCACTGTTCATCCAAAGCTAAATGTGTTTAAACATCCGTTCAAGTTGACACCTAATTTTCAAGTGTAAACCTAACTTTTATGCTGTCTTAAAGTAAGGAAGTTTCCATTGGTTGTTTTGCTCTTTGAAAGTTATATCAGTATTAACAATACACCATTTGGACTTCGACTCTCGTTTTTAATTCAGAAATGTGGGAAAAAGAATCTTTTATTATGCTTCAGTGTAGGATAGGAAAATTCCAAGCTCAGGATCAAAATTTCGGAAAAGCGTCGTATCTGACGCAAAATTATGATCCTCAGGTGGAATTTTCCAATCTTACAATGATCCAAATAAAGGATTCTTATTAGTGCTACACAGATCTCAAGGCATACTGCTTAATAACACGGGTTAGTCCAAGTTTTTATCAAAGTCGAAACAAAATATTAAACATGAACACGGTTCAATTACGAATTTTTCGTGTACTCTGCTGTTGATTAAGTAATAGAGACATCACAACAAATGGTGGGGTCGTGAATTATTGCACAAGCTGGAAGTCGCGAGTATATTATTTATCACGAATCTCCTGTTTGTCTTGGTTTCTACAGGTTACTCCAGAATCCCGGTTTCCTTAACGGACATATATGAACGTATAACAAACTGTCTTATCATAATAATAATAATAATAACACTATATTTCAGTCTTCCTCATGATTATTTCCTTTTAGATTATGTGCATGCAATACGACATCCGGAAGTAGATCTATGATGAATATGTAAAAAGCAGAATAGCAGCAAAACAGCTCTGGTAGACAGAGAAGAACTGTACTGCATACATATTTTCTACCAAATGAAGCAGTATCTGGCCTATGTTCGACATCAGATAGGTATAATACCAATGATTAACGGTTCAGAACTTAAAGAAAGATTCAAGAATGTTGTGGAGTTGACATGAACTGTGCCCGATATAGATTTTAGAGCTTCTCTTTTGCAGAATTTGATGCCACAGTTTCTGAGAGGTTGGAGTGCCGGTCTCGTGACGGAATTGGGTTCGGCTTCGAATCCAGACATAACATCAGCCCTAGGCGGCTACCGTGGTTTGTCTTGGAGCAAAGGACTTTATTTCAATTAGCTCAGCTGTAATTAACCTAACTGTATTGCTGTGTAATTGAAAACCAACAGCAATTTCTGTAAAAATTGTGTTTGAGGTAGTCCCCTTGCAGCAGTAAGGCTTCCATAGCAACCAGGTGAAAAACTAATTTGTTTACTGCATGAAAAGTGTCCTCTTGCTCGTTTCGCTTGCTATGTTGTTGCTTCCGTAGCAACTATGTGGAAGAACTACTTTTGACTTTTCCAAAATGAATGTGCCAATTTGCATAAAACTGAATTGAAATGAAAGTTTCTTAGGACGTGCTCTATCGATATTATGTTTGTGTTGCCTTATTCAGCTACGATGAGACTTCCATAATAATAAGTTGGAAAACACTTTTTCGAGTTCTCCTCTAGAACAGCGGAATCATTGTAAATTAGACTGGACAGAAATGTTCGGGGAAAACAAATCCTTTATCAAAATCGTCTCCCATATCGCTCCCGTAACAAAGATTTAGATCCATTAGCAACCAAGTAGACAACATATTCTCATAAACGTCTCCAAAATGGCTTAGGCAATTTGAATCAAAGTTCGCAGATACGTTTTTTTTTTTTATTACATCTTCTAATACATTTTGTGTTCCTGGTCGCCTCTCTGGCAAATGTTTGACTTTATAACAACTAGGTGAAAGAAGAAACCACTCTCAACTAAACTAACGTATTTCTTTACAGTATATCTCAGGACATTTTGACATTCAATATAGGACTTGGATCTGATGCAAACTGATTCGATCGAAGCTACATACATTTATCTTGCTACCATACTTTCCCAGGATCTTCAATTGCATAACAGTTAGCCCAGTTAGTAATAATCGGGCTTTTTTGGGCCGTACATTCTCATCCACGTAAGTTTAATATTTTTGTGTTTAGGATAATATGATAAATTGTTGCATTGGATTTGAAACATTTTCAAAGATATTTAATACAACAGCATGTCTGAATTTCAGGAGACTACAAACTGTAATTTGATTAAAGTTGATGTCAAGATATAGCATGCTTAACGATAATTGATTAAAACACATTAACGTGCCATCATCAGCTGTATTTTACATGCACAACAGACACACATAAGACGGCCGCTATGGAACCCCAGAGCTGTTTTAAGACTAACATTTTTATTATATGATGTACAAACCTCTTTATAAGATGTATTTTTGTCCTTATATGATGTGCAAACTTCTTTATATGCAGTGCGTTCGGCCTTGTATGACGTGCAAACTTCGTTATATCATGTACTTTTGTCATTATATTATGTGCAAACTTCTTTATATGATGTACTTTTGTTCTTATATTATGTACAAATTTCTTTACATGTTGTGCTATTATCCTTATATCATGTACAATCCTTATATATGTGCGAACTTCTTTATATGCGGTGCTTTCGTCCTTATATATGATGTGCAAACTTCTTTATACGATATGATGTACTTTTGTATGTATAAATTTCGTTATATGTGGTGCTATTATCCTTATATCATGTAGTAAAACGGAAAATCTTCTATTCGGTCGAAATTTCCCGATGATGACGAGCAAAGACGGAACTTTCGCAGGAGCGCGAAGGGGCCAAAGGGGGATATATTGTCTCACCACACCGGTACACCACGCGCTGATGCAAGAAAATGGCTGAAATTTTGAGACAAATTCCGGTCGATCTTTCACGAAGTCCTTTATTTCAAAATTTTTTGAATGAAAAAGTTCGATGGCATAGAATCTTGTAAGAATTTGATTGACGTAGAGCTTACAAGACTTGGAATCAGTACCATTGGGAATAGAGTACGCTTCAGAGAGAAGATAAAAGATGCAGGTAAGTTCAATTAAAACTAACTAAATGGTTAACTAAAATTTTCGCATAGTATCCAGTTTGTTTGTACCACCTACCACCAATTTTAAAAACGACAAGCATCAAGGATATAAAAAAATGCACAAAACTTATTAATTTCATTTATCAATTTATAATTTCAAATGTGAATGTCGCTAAGAGGTCATTGACGCTGTCAACTTATTCGCGTTTCAAACTAAGGGGGCGCTCTAATGAATTTCTGAGAGAGTGATGGGTACAAGGTTAAGTTGTTTACATTTGCAACATGCACAATGGAAAGTATGTTGGTATACCTCTATGTTACTTTCTTGTATTGTGGCTGAAATTTCTTTAGATATGTACTTGTGGAAATTGTACATGATCTAAGTACACAGCCAACTAAAATGACTGCTCCGATATGCAATAGGGAAAATGAATTTTGCCAGACGAGACAATACCAGCTTCTGAAAGTGCAATGAATGAATTACCAAATATATAAAATTTTAAAAACAAGTTATCGGCTCTTTTTTCAAACAATTTACCACAAGTCCAGGAAGTGAAAATGACCAAGTGGAGCTAACAACATTACCCTTTCATTTTGGAATTAAACCCTTATTTTGATACAAATGTTTCCGCAGGAACTGGTCCCACTATTTTTCAGGCATTATGTATTGTTTAAACTTGACATGAATATACCTCTCCATCGTGAAAACATGTCCAATATAGTACAGAGACACTTGTATATAACATGCCATAGTGACCATCAACATGTTTATAACGACTGTTTTTGGCCCTAACATATTTTCCTATATACTGACTATTGATACAGTGACTACCAGTGTAATGCCACCAACTAGCACAATTTTCAGTCCCTTAGACATAACTGCACCCAATACTAACTGCCATATGGGATATTCTCTTGACTGTTTAAAATAATGAAGTCACTCGATTATTTTCTTGTCATGTTCATAGAATACATTTAATATTCTAATATATAGCAACTGTTTCTGTACATTATGTATTTGGAATTTGCAGAATTAAAGTTTACTTCTTGCATGTGTAGACATGATGATGATACCGTTTATTTACCCTGCAAAGTTAAGGACCAACAAAAATGTCAACTTTAAAAAAAAAGAATTAAGTACTCTCAAAAGTAAAGTGATGCATCGTTCAGTGTATATTTCTCAGATGAGAGAGTCGAGCCCTTTCGAGCCTCTTGTTATAGTTTGTTTTGTGACAAATGATTATGTACATGGTTGCTTTCAGCAACACCAACTAAAAGTTTGCTGTCCTCAGAGCAAACAAATTTATTCCACCATCCTAGTAGAGCAAGACATATGACCCCACATTCAAGCCGACGTAAAACCAAAGGACGAACATGGACAGTGGCATTTGTTTGTTTAGCAGACATAAATGCTTGCAAGGTTCCCTCAACCTCTGAAAAAGTAGTGCTTCAGAGGGAAGGGCTTGGCCAAAAGAAAATAACATTCGAAGCTATTGATTCAGAGATAGAAGTTCATTCCAAATTAATCAGTGCTGATGGATTTGCACAATTAGCAAGTGCTGGGGGATTTTAATTGTTATATTGCCAAAGTAATTTGAGGCAGATGGATATCCTAAAGTGCAAATGGAATGTGGGTAGCTTAAAAGCCTCTTTCGGAAGCCAGGCCAAGATTTTTGTTCGACCAATACACTCAACAGCACGCATGTTGTCATTGTAGTGAAAGAAAAGGTGGCAACGGCAGAAAATAACAGATCATGGATGGGTCACCACTGTACTCTCCCTCTTTTTGGAACCTATGAGCAGTTACCGCTATACCATTCTGACCTGAGAATAATTCTATATACATTAATATGAAAGGCTCCGGTAATTTGGAACTGAATTTCATTTTCAAGGTACAAGGAAGTTACACTGGACACAACGGCCAGTATTATTACTGTCTCAACGTTTTTCTTGTAATGTTTAGTATATGCATTTATCTTAATAAGATGGAAATTGCAACAGTTTCCAAATTATGAATTGGACTATGTCCCAGGGAAGGACTGGGATATAGATGATACACTGCAAGTTACAATGTTATTCACATGTTTAACCTGGCACTATCAGGGTCAATAACTGTATACATAGATTGAAAGTGTTCATCTAAATTATTAACCTATTATGGCTTACGGTGCAAGTTCCCACAGGGTATGATTGAAGACGGTGCACATTGTTTGTTGCACATGGTAATGTGTATATTCATGGTAATTGATGGCTCACTATCAACAATCATTATGATTTTTGTTCCTTACACATCGTTTCTTTTGTTTCGTACACAGTAGTAAATGTTACACCTCCTCGCAATCCAGGCCACTTTTATTTTCCCCGAAGTGTTTCAGTCAATGTCCTGTAAAACATCACATATATTTAGTGTGTGTTTGGGGGATGGGTTTCCACATACTTTATTTCACGAAAGAAATATAAAGGGAAAATATTAGACCACACTCTTTCATTTTTGAACATTTTGCCTTTAAATCATTACACAGATACCAATAATGTGTTTAGAGATTTAAATCGAGACTCCTTAATTAGTAAAGTATATAAAACCAAATTGTCTATTGTGGTTCAGAATGTTTAACCCGATAGATAAATAGATGTAAAGCATGTACATAAAAACATTCGAGTAGAGAGTATGAAAATATTCCAGACTTGTATTTTTGGGATCATCATACTTTTTTGGAATGAATATCGTGTGATGATTATTGTTACAAAAATACACGTACAGTTGTGTCACTGTCTTCATCATAAAATCATGTTTATTGCCAGTCCAGGACTCCCTATATTTGTTTTAGGAACTACTATCACGGCTGTTCATGACTGACAGAAATGCAGATTATTTGCAAACAGAATCTGCAGAAAACATAATACGACTCGTATTACTGTACTGGTATCATAAATACATGAGAGAAACATCGGACAGCTAACGTTTCAGGATAAAAAGATAGTTGTCCGGATATCCAAGGCGAAAGCCTTCGTTTTAAATAGGATCCCAGAACATAACGAGTCTCCTAGGCAACACCTGCCACCTGCCGTGCCCCCTACACCTCCCTCTGACACTGATACCCCTGATTCCTCAAAATAGTAATTTCTTGACCAAATAAAAACATACGAATACAACTGTTGAAAACGACCAACATGAAACTCAAGTGAGAACCTAAACAAAACCGAGAAGTTATAACAAATTTTAAAAAGGAGAATATTTGCTAACCCAATTCCACCAAACCGAAAATACATTTCAGCAAAAATGTATTATTCCTAGGCTAATAACTCAAGTCAGTTGATCCGAGAGGACTTGATGCCAATGTACACCAAGATGCATTAAATGGGACCAAAATTGATACTCTATGTTTGAACATCAGTATGTATGATATTCACGAATGATCAACTGCCGTCATCTGCATAAGATGAATGATGCTTTGGAGAAAGCAAGTTTGGGATATTGGGGGGGGGGGGGACATGAACTAATTGGGTATTTGAGTTTTAAAAGAAAAAAATAATAATAAAAACAATGCAACATTTTCCTCCGGAAATGTTGCCTTGTGGTGATACTGATGTGAGCAACATACAAATGATCTTAGAAGAGTTTGTGCAAAGAATGCGATATTGGTGAATATATTTCTTTGATGCTTTTCCAAGGGAATGATGGATCCTAACTCTGAGGTACTACTGCCCGAGGGAGTCCATTCACCTATCTGTATGAGACACTAAGCGTCTCCAATGAATAATTAGTAGCTACACTGAAGTAGAAGATAACATCACTTTCACTAGTCGGTATGTATGCATCTATGGATGTAGTAGCGTTTAACAGCAACTCGGCACACTAGTACCAACTAAAAGTCAAATTTGAAAATATAATAAAAACGAAGAATTGCACAACGACGATATGTAATCTGAGCCATACCAATAAAATATAATAATGAACATTAAGATAAAATACAAAACATAAAGATGTTAAAATTGTGTATGATGTATATACAATAAAAGTAACACATACAATCCTTAAAACATATGGTCTAAATTTGTGACATAAATCGCCCTCCCTAAGAAAGTCCAAGATTTTCTCGGGTGGTACGTAATCGTAGTTTCCACATTTGTAGTTCACGTCAAAAACACTTGTTTCACATGGTGGAAGTCGACACACTGGACAATAATGTGTTTCACACCGATCGGTTTGGGCACTGAAGAAAAACATAACCCCGAAATTGTAACAATCCGCGTCACAAATGTACAAGGCTTAAGAGTACATGTGAAAATAATGAACATTAGGATATAATTTCAAATACAAACATGATTCATGTACTCCCTTAAGGGGCCCACAAGTTCACATAGGTAGTACAAGGACCGTGCAAGGATCAAAATGATACAGGGATCGGACCACAAATTCATTTTTCTTAGAACTTAATGTTAATATATTAAAACATAAAAATAATGTGTGCATTAGTCTGGCATACAAACCCCACTTGCCTTCATTCATGATAAGAGAAATTTTGTTTCAGCCTTGAAAAGTACTTGTTCTGCAGCATTTGTTGGAGCCTCGTTCCGTTCAATAGCGGGACCACTTGTCTGGACATAAACAACAGCTTCGCACAAAGAGTTCATATCATATTTAATCAGTATAAAATTAAATACATGATATTAAAAAAGCAAATATATTGTCGTTAACTATAGATTAACGTTTTTAGAATTAATAATGGGAAAGAAATTGAACCTATTAACCAATAGACGCATCTCAAAAGATTTGGTAATCTATTTTTTAAAATTCCCGTCAGCAGTTCCCTGGCTGGAAAAGAAATACGTATACCTTCCATCAATTGTTTCGCATTTTTTGTGCACTGACAATTTTAGACACAACGTATCTACTATACTTATTTGGGCGATATTCTAAGCGCACTAAATGATAATAATGAACACTTAATGTAATGATTACAGAGGATAAGAATGAATGTTGCATTTCAAGAATGTTTACCAGTTTATCTCACGTTTTTATGCATTTCCTGTGTGCCTACTTTTCAGATGTGCATGTATTAAACATCCACCTATAAACAATATGTACGAAAAGGTATCAAATTCACAACCCGCTATTTTCATCAATTTATGTTATAAAGATTATACCTTGGATGCCTAAAAGTTCCTTAATTGGAGATTTTTTTCTTGAATAATATTACGAGATGTTTATGGCATCCAACGGGTTCAATTTATTTGTCATCACTTGTCACACGAGACATTGATGAATATATGGGTCAGGAATCCAAGGCCAAATACGAGTCTGGCCAGACCGTACAAACTGATACAATCTGTCATTGATCTCAACAACAACAAAAAAAAATTAAACCAAATATTTACAAAAAATTCAAGAAAAAACAAACAATGCAGAATGTAATTCTAACAGTACTAAACTGATCCTGAATTCACACTTGGAAACTCAAAGCATAAACAACAGTTATATTACTGTATCAAAAATGCTTGAAATAAAGAAAAAAAAAACAAAAGCTGTTTTAATAGGAGAAAGTTTCAGTTCAAACAAGGAAATGTTCCTCATAACAAGGGTGAGAAAAGTGTGGAGGAATGTCACAACACTGTATAAAAGATTTTCAGAAGAAAAGTATAATCTTGTCACGAAAAGACCAAGTTCATACTCTGGTACTTAGAAAGAGGAAGTTTCGGTACTCTATAAGTTCCTACCGCCAACTAAAACCAAAGATTTAGAAGTTGATCTGCATGCTTGTGACTCCGAATAAAAAAGATAAGTAGGAATTCGAGAGTAATCAGTCATATAAGAAACGTTATCAATCGATATGGTTTCCTATTTTCTATTATATAATTCATGAAGCAAAGTAATGTCAAGAAAATTATAACTATGATTAAATTGCAAAATTTCATTAAAATTGCAGACAAAATACGTGCACACACACCATTGATTCTCAGAGGCAGGACTCATCGCATAATTCTTAGCTGTAATATAATGAAACAAAAACACTTTTTTAGTATTAAAGTTCATATTTGTTACTACGAGACATGTTAGCTCATTTTCAAATAGTGGACATGGGGAGATAATCTATCGAATGAAACTAATACATCGATAGAGTTGTAAATAAGAAACATAATACAAAAAGGGTAATATTTTCAAACCTTTCATGTCAGGTCTGGTGAAAAGAGTACAGGCTGCTATACATCAAGAGAACATCACAGAACACCAGAGGAAATATCCTACGAGTGATGGGAGTATAGAACGGGAGATGGAAAATGAGGAGAAACGTGGTCTAGCATGGCGAGAAAGAGCAACAAATGCAATGTATGCCCCTACATGCTGATACGTTTTCTTTGCACGAGGAGGCAGCCACAAATAGTCCCAGTTGGAAAGCTGCCATGATAACCAAGAGTATTCAGGTTGGTATTTCTCAAACATTTATTGAAAATTCCATCGCAAGATCAATCCCTCTGAGTGCCAATGTTCCCGCACCATCAAAATGTGCCATGCAGAATGCATTCAATTATGCAGCACAGACCATACAGGCTGACGATACTGGCTGCAGCAGTTTCAAAGCATCTAGACGTCAAGAGATACAGGCAAGATCAGAGGCATGTACAACGGGATCGAAAGGCAATATGTCGAACTTGAAAAAGACGGCACATGTGAAATCAGCTACCGAAAAGATCATAAATGATCGCGACAATCAGATACTCGAACATACTCTTTCGGAAGAATCTTTGTGCGGGTACGTGCTGAATGAATCTTTGCAAAAGAAATATTAGTTAAGTCTAGAGAATTTCTTTAGAAATGCTTCTGGATGGAATGTGAGAAAAGTTGTACACTTGGAAATTCAGAGCGTTATTTATATTCCCATATCAGGTTCTAGTTGCCATGGTTTGCTAACGGTATTACAAAGTCCCAATGTATTCAAAATATCAAATGCACTCCTCAGATCTTCGTTACCTGGATTATTCTCGTATCACTTCATCAGTGCCTTTGGCGAAACTTCAGTTATGTCAGCTTGGTCTAATTTTCGTATCAAGATTTTTCACCTGTTTACGGGAGAAAAAAATATTTTGAAGGCCACAGAAATCCTTATGCGATTATAAAGGAGTTGATTTGGTGGGAAAAGTTCCAACCCTTGTATAATGAAGTATCCGTGATGCAATTACAGGAGTGGTCTTCGCCAGATGAATTTTTTTTCTAAGACATGTATTTCTTGTTGTGGTGGTATATATCGCGGGAAATATTTTCATAAAAAGGTCACACTAGAATTTGTTCAGACATGTTGGAGTATAAATATTCTCGAGTTGCGGTTGATTGTCGTTTGAGTCGCATTATCAGACCGGATTTTTTTTTAGGAAAACGAATCTGTGTCTTTTCTGACATCAAATCCACTGTTTCTTTTAATTCAGGTGGAAGAAAAAACAAGATTATACAAACTGGTCTCAAGAGAGGTGTGCTTTCATGCTATAATCCATGAATTTGAAATTAAGGCCCGACATATTGGGGGTTCTGAAAAGGGGTTAGCTGACTTGTTATCTTGGTGGCACCTAGACGGGCAATTTCAAAAATAGTTTTTCAGGTTATCAGCATGGAGCAATTTTAGATTGGAGGAAGTTTAGGTCGACAATGCCATTTTTTCATTTACCTGTCTTTGGTAATTCGTTTACATTACATTTCAAATACAAAAATAGATCAGCTTCAAAATGATCTCGGAGACTCCTTCAAATCGTCCTTTGCTAAAGGAACAAGAGAAACCCAGAAAGTGCAATCGACAAGTTATTTATTTTTTTGGTACTTATTTTGGTTTCAGACCTTTTCCTGCTTCCAATAAGGTAATTCTTTATATGTGCACTTTTTGAGTAGATCTTTTCAAAGTCCAAATTCTATCACAACTATGTTTGTGGGTTCAAAACACTTCATTTTTTGGTTGTCTTGAATTTTTAAAATTTTAATATTTAAGAAATCAATATAGCCATAAAAGAAATATTTAGACAGAATCCCCATTGCACAAGTGGTTCTTCCAATCACACCAGATTCTGCTCGAGATCTATGATTATCTAGATTTGAGGCAATGTGAGGATAGTACATATTAGTGTTTGTTTCGTTTTCTTTCTTTTTAATGTGCACACGATCTTATCTTGTGCCTGTAAGTGCAACAACATTTGATCGTGTAAAACAAATGCTTCGCAAAGGTATCATTTCAAAAAGAGGACTGTATTATTGTCAACGGTAAAAAAAAAAAAAAAAAATTCGGCTTGGTGAACGTGTTGTAAAACTACCTCTCATAGACATACCAGGTTCAAGATAATATCCGGTCTCGGTTTCTATTAAGATTTGTACCTAAAATCCACGGAATTCAGATTTACCAGCTTTTCTGATAGATTCACTTTCAGGGGTTAAGATTGTCACATACCGCTGAGGAAGCGCTACTTGGGCTTTTCAGTCAAGTGTTTCGGGAGAAATTATTCAATTGGAAGGAGACTAGTAAAGCAATGCTTATTAAAAAGAGACCTCAAGTATGCTTTGGCAGATAAAATTAACCCTAATCTCACAATGTCTACACACATTTTGTATACGTGTTAAATGAGATATTTGTACGTAATTTCTATCCTTCACATTAATCCTAGAATTACCCCATTTATTACGCATTTTGTTTTCAGATAAAAAAGTCTGTCACAATTACAAGTGATACCATCTGTAAATACATTTCAAGACACTATGCACGCAATCATACGGGCTTTTCCAAGGCCAGAGTTTCGACAATCGCAAGATATTTACACAACAATCGGGCACGTATTGCAAGCTATTCGCACGTCATTTCTCATCTAGGCACTAATGAGGTGGAATGCACATCCATACATGATATATTATGCAATTCACAGCTTTGATTGGAATTAATCGGAGAATAGGTCCATCAGTTCACATTTCTATTTCTTCAATTCTTTCTCAGCGAGTGGATATTAACACTCTTGGTAATAAAGTTACTTTTATCACTAAAATAATAAATTGAAATTTCCCAGGATTTCAAAGTAAATCTTATTTCTTAATGTAAGCCTTTCTTATACAAAGGGAAACCACCAAGGCAGCTCTGTGCTATCTGGGGCAATGGTCTTCATCTAAGTTCTCTACAGATTTGGATTTTTCTTCATTCAGACTATAAATAGATTATAAACTTGTAAATATTTTTGTATGCTTCATAATTTTTGGGTAACATAGTACTAGTGGAATTTTATCTTTTCAAATATTCTAGTCTCGATAAGGACACCCCATCGTGTCCTGGAGCCTTCCATCGCAAGAGCAGAGTCCTGTTGTTCATCCATGAATTTAATCAATTATAGTCAACTCACTGGTTAACTAGTAATGGTAGTATAATAAATTATGCTCAACTGAATTTATAGATACGTGTAGTTTCGACATTTATCAAATTACCACAGGTCTGATTACCATATTGATTGGTGCATGTATGTCTTTAAACGGCGGAGTACCTTTAAGGTTACACGTTTCGATATAGCGTGTTTAATTAATATTTATACATATTTACACGTGTTTAGACAATAGTTTTAGATGTTTTTGCACTGCTCATTTATTTGTATATTAAAGATGTTCTTCATGATGCAAGTATGTCCTAATCTTGTATATTAAGTGTGTGTTCTATATTGTTTTAGGTTTATTCCGTACCGTTTCGTCCAGTAATAAACCCCACGACTAGCAGCGAGTGTTGTAGTTCGTCATTTCAAACCGATATAACGCAGCTCACAGTTGTATAATAGCAATTATTAGGAGCAGCACCGATAACAAATCATACAAAATAACATTTTTTTTACATATTTGAATAATATTTGCTTCTATGTAATAGCATCACATATGTGCAGATTTTAGTTCAGTTATCTTTTAAATAACATAAAAAAAATAAAAAAAATACAACTTTGGTTCAAGCAATCTCCGTCTCGTCGCACACAGCTTCTCAAAACATAATACAGTAACATGACACGTTGGTGTTGACCTATAAAAGAGGAGCAATAGCGCCATCTATTTTCTGCAGATAAAGTATCGTTACCCTAGATTTTGTACCGGATAATTCATTGTTTTTGTAATGAAAGTAATAACCATAGCAACAATAATACCACCAATAAAAACCCACAAAAAACCCCAGAAGTTATTATAGGTAAGTGAATGAATAATGATCAACCTGAACGAATTATTTATATGAAATATATGAGCTCTAAGAAGATGGTTTGTTTTTTTTTTATTTCCAATTTGGAGACTTCTTGGCTTAAACCGCGTGGTTTCAGTGTTCTTAAGCGGTTATCCAGTAAGATTCTTTTTCTTTTCTGGTTTCTGAACTCCACTTGAGGTTGTAACTCAGTACAAACTTGGTTGCCATTTATCATCGGAGTTCAAACCAATTAGGTGCGACATGTGCAATTTTAAACAATACTTCCATCAGACCAAAAGTCATTTAAAGTTTTGTATATTCAACACTTTCGTTTGTCTTCTTTTGTCTCTGGTTTGTAATTGCCTTATACAAACGCTCAATGAGAATCAAAAGCGCTTAGTTTGGTCAAAAATAGTTTTGCACTATTCGTGGTCAGTTTCTTACATTTGTTATATTTATCTTAATCAATGACAGACGCGTGATCCCTTGCTGAATCCAGTGAAGAACATAAATCAATATGGCGAATAACAATCCTCTCTCTTTCTATCGTAGTAAGAGCGTTTTACCTACTCTTTCTCTGTATAAACTAATCATGAAACCGTCACACAAACTATCTATATATATCTGATAATAGTAAATCAAAGCTGAACGAATACATCTTCACATTCCTATATTTGTATGAATCGTGTTTTCCGGTGTGGAACAACAGGTGCATGCTAGTTCAATCCTACATCACACGTGCCTCTGATCCTGACTCATGGACTATGTTGACCTTCTACAGCGAACATAGTGCACACAAAGTCCAAAAACCTTGCCGATTTCCATTATCACTTGAACATTCTTTCACAATAATCAAGATAAACATTGACTGGAACACAATTACGTACTGAAACAAGCAGTGGTTCAAGTTAAGTGTCCCGCAAACAGACCCTTTCGCGCCGTTGTTGTATTTTGTAAAATTCATATTCTCAGTAATATTTATGATGAGTAGATCAATTCTTGACAAAAGTTGAATCGAGTACTATTTCATTATTTCTGACTGTCTCGATTAATCTTGTGGATAAGAGTGGACTTTACTTTTTTAACCTATTCACATTTGTATTATTGCAGTACACAATTCGGACGCCTTGTATTGCCATTAACACAGCCGTTTAAACCTCTGTTCGTCCAAAGAAAAAATGTGTTTAAACATCCATTAAAGTTTATATTTAGTTTTTAAGCGTAAACCTAACTTTCTATGCTGTCTTAAGGTAAGAAAGTTTTCAATGGGTATTTTACTGTTTGAAAGTTACATCAGTATTAACAATATGCCATTTCGACTTCGACTCTCGTTTTTAATTCAGAAATGTGAGAAAAAGAATCCTTCATTATGCTTCAGTGTAGGATAGGAAAATTCCACGCTCGGGATCAAAATTTTGGCTCAGACACTTAGCAAAGCATCGTATCTGACGGAAAATTCTGATCCTCAGGTGGAGTTTTCCTATCGTACACTGATCCATATAAAGGATTCTTATTAGTCCTACATAGAGCTCAAGGCACACTGCTTAATAACATGGGTTAGTCCAGTTTTTATCAACAGTCAAAAGAAAATCTTAAACATGAACAACACGGTTCAATTACGAATTATTGGTGCACTCTGATGTAGATTAAGTAATAGATAAATCACAACAAATGGTGGGGTCGTGAACATTTATTGCACAAGCCCCGAAGTTGCGAGTACAATATTTGTAACGAATCTCCTGTTTGTCTTGGTTTATACAGCTTAATAAATTTTCCCTGTTTTCTTGCTTTGATTTCTCTGTACTATATAGATAGAATATTTATTAAACATTGTTACAACAGCATGTACTTTTCGCCATGTCAAAGGACCATAATAAAACAACTAATACGCAGAAAATCTTTAAAACATAAAAGAGATTTAACCAACATTGAAGGAAATGTCTTCAGAGTAGTGAAGTCATATAATAATTTTTCTGATCACTGAGTGCAGGTTCCATGTGTTAATACTTTTAAGCAATATTAAACAAATTCTATTCACAACCCCTGCGACTTCAATGTTTGCATTCAATGATGTATGTATGTATGTATGTATGTATGTATGTATGTATGTATGTATGTATGTATGTATGTATGTATGTATGTATGTATGCATGAATGTATGAATGTATGTAGTGATGTTATACGGAATCTCAGCACAAAAGTGGCTATATAGTGCCAACAAAAGGTCAAATTAAGAAAATGTAAAATTGAATTGCTCAAATATTGTGGAAGGTAAAGTCTTCCAAATAAATGTATAATTAAGTACAACAAAATAAAATATGAAACGTAAAGATGTCAAAATGTTGTAAAATGTGAACAAAATAACATATAAAGGTAACACATGTAAAATTCTAACAACGTGATAAGAATTTTTGATAGAGTAAATTTTTTCATGCACAGATGAATGTGTTAATTTAATAAATTCTAATGAATGATCACCTGTCGTTATAGAGTACTTTTTGTTAGAGGAAGGGGTAATCTCAAGATATGTTTTACTATACCGTATGTATATTTTTAGCTTTTATATGCAAGGTAATAAAACTATAATTATTATATAATTTATTCTTTGTAAACCTGCAGATGGAAAATAAGAACGTGAACACACGTTTACCAAGAAAGAAACAAGTATGCATGTATGTATTTTGTTTTGTATCCTTACTTTTTATTTTATGACATATAGATGATTAGCTTTTAATGTACATTAATTTAAATATTATTTACCGTGTTTTATACCTGTATAGATATGGTGAACACCGATTCATGCCACACAGATACCGGAATTATTTTTTTATTAGAATACAGAGATAGAGAAATATTTTACATGCAGAGAAACAGACAGACTGACACGTACAAATACATACAAATTTGAACAATACAATATGTGTCCAATTCATAAACACAGGCAACCCTGTATATTACATGTAGGGATATAAAAAAAAAACTACACAAACTGACAAATACAAATGCATAAAATGCTGAACGTCACAATTTGTATAAAATTGTTAAAAACATACAACTCTGTATGTGAATTTGTGTGTTAATTACTATACAAACAATATTTGTGATAAATCAAGTATCTTAGTGAAATCGAAGTCTTTTTGAAAGTATATATATCAATTACCTTAGTTAAATCGAAGTCTTTTTGGAAGTATATTATACAGCAGAAGAATATACAACACGTGAAGCTTTGATCAATAAGAGTCATATCAGCTAGGTATCAAAATATCTATACATGTCTGACCATTTGTTTATTACTTTTCTACTGTATTGCTTTACCTTTGAAATATATTTTTCAGCTTTACAATATCTACTAAATATCTTAATTAAGCCATACACATTTAAAGGTGATTTCGAAAAGTCTGATCGATATAGAAATTTTGTTACGACAGTAAGAAAGATAAATAAAAATAAAAGAAAATAAAATAAAAACTAAACGTTTTGAATATCAGTTAGAAATATTATAGTTCTGTCCGATTTATTATGAATATTAAAATTTTCTTTCATCCACTGTTCTAACTTAATTCAAAAATGGTTCACTTTTCTACCTTCAAATAATAAATGTACAATTGACTCCTTCGATTTACAAAAAAACTACATTTGTCATTATCCAGTAATATGGCTGTGTTTAAGGCTTAATTTGTACACAAAATTTCATGCGATATTTTAAACTGAAAATCCCTCAATTTCATATCATCAGTGTGCGCAAGTATAGGAAAATAATGAATTATTTATCTAAATATATAATATCAACCTCTATATTCTATTTCTCGTGTAGGCTTATGTGTTGTTTTTTTTTTTTGTTTTTTTTTTTTGGGGGGGGGGGGTAGTTATGACCGTACCAAAGAGTATGCATCCTTTCTTATTCATTTAAGTATATGATAAATAGACATTATAATTTACAACATGATGTTTCTTATATTCTTGAATTGTCACTTTTTTTTACTTCCAATGAAATCTTTCCAAGTCTGAGAAATTTTCTTTATAACTGACATGTAATCTAATAATGTTGTTTTCAATCCAATTTTTCAATTGATAACAGGAGTAGAAGGAACCATCACGTGCAACTATATCGATGATATTATGGATTTCCTTTTCATGTCAATCTTTTATACAAAATGTTTGTGACCCAAACATATTTTAATAATTCCATATTGGTAAAATTAAAACCTTTTCAATTTTATAAATTGTCAACTTTTTAGCAATTTCTTGACATGCTTCAAGTACATTGTTTGATAAGTTATTGGTATGAGTGTGAAGCAATAAGTTATTAATATTTGATCCAAAAGTAATGTTGTTTTTTAAAATCATTACACGCTGAAGCTATCCATTTTTTTTGTTGTGTTTAATGGCTTTTCTCAACCATGATATTTTTTATTATTAAAATCTTCAACTTGAATCATCTTCAGACCTTCATGCTTGTAATCTTGAGAACTGACATGTTTATTAATACCATCTGGCCGTGAATTCCAAATAAATTTTTAAAAAATCAAACAATTTATCAAGTTTTTCTGTGGGAAATTGTGGTGGATTATGCATAGATTGAACTAGGTTTATAACTTTAGATAAAGCTACGGATTTAATTACAGCAATTTTTCTATACAAAGTAATTTTTCCATTGCCAAATAGTAAGAGTTGTTACTATCTTCTTCATTTTCTCAGGCGAATTTAAATCCCAAATATCATATTCTGAACTTGAAATAATTACGTTTAAAATTTTCAATGGTCCTTAATCCCAATCTAAACTAAATTCCTTACACAATCATACATTTGATTTTGATAATGCCCCAATCCAAACTGCCAAGTCTTTTCTACATTGAAATTTAGTCCTGACATTCTATAAAATGTTTGTAGCACGTCTAATGTAGCTTTAAGAAATATTTCACTGACATCTAAAAATATCTTAGTATCATCAGCAGATTGACTTAATTTATTACCAGTAGTATTAATAGTAATTCCTTTATTGTTTCTTATCATTTTCCCAAGAACCACAACACAAACAAAAAATATGTGTGGATATATTGGATCTCCTTGTCCTTGATTTTATATTAAAAAAGATGGACATATTTACATTTTGCAATATAAATGAATTAGTTCCCTTATAAAATAGTTTGCCCATTTTAGTATTGAATCCTCAAAATTAAAGCATCTAAAAGTTTAATCTATAAATTTAATTTCCAGGAAACCGTATCAATTGCCTTTTCAAAACATATGAACACAATTAGACCACGGGTAACTTTCTTCTTGTTTCATATAAAATATCATATATGATTCTAATATTTCCCCCAATAAATCTACCAGAAATAAATCCATTTTGGCCTTCGTGTATTAAAACGTTCAAAACACTTTGTATTCCATATGGATTATAACCAGAAACCATTTTGTAAATTACATTCAATATTGATATTGGTCATCAGTTCCTTAAAGAAGCATCTATTTGTATTTGGTTTTGGTATGCATGCTATGATACCTTGCTTTTGAACAACTGATAATGAAATTGACTTATATACAAATTTGATTAATCTCAACATAAATACCCGCACTTCTTTCCAAAATTTTTATAAAATTCAACGATAAACCTGGACGTTTATCATTATGCATATATTTCATTACCTTTGATAATTCTTGATAAGTAATTTCACGTTCTGAAACTTGTGACATATTATTAAAGCTACCTCCTCACAATAACAGCCAATCAAGTATGTATGTATGTATGTATGTATGTATGTATGTATGTATGTATGTATGTATGTATGTATGTATGTATGTATGTATGTTTCACGAAACCTCAGCACAAAAATGGCCATATGGTGCCAACTAAAGGTAAAGTTCGAAAAATGTAAAAATGAATTGCGCAAATATTTTAGAAGATAAACCCTGCCAAGTAAATTAAGTACAAGATAAAATATAGAATGTAAATATGTCAAATTCTGACAAATGTATATCAAATAAAAAACAAAGTTAACACATGTAAAATCCTAAAAAGATGGCAACAATTTGTTGTATAAAGTGCATTCTTTTAAAAAGTGGAAGCTTTTCTCGGGTGTTAGGTCTTCATACAGTTTTTTACGTAGTTCACGTCAAAATACTTCTACCTCACAATGAGGAAATGGAAACACGACAAGAATGTATTCGACCGTCAGTGGACATTGACACGGAATGCATTCCGGTCGAGATTCACCCTTCCTGTAGTATGCAGCTGTCAGCTATGTGTGTCCCATATGTGATCGTCATAATACCACATCAACTCTCCGATTTCTTCTATAGGCCGGATGCCAATCTCCAGTAGTGGGTTTGATGTTCCTAAGTTGTGGAGTTTTCATACCGCCCTGCAAGTGTAAAAATAAAAAACTGTTCCAAAATCTGTGGGAAGATAAAACCTTCCAAGAAATTGCACCCATGCAGTACAACAAGATATAAGAGAAAACTGTTAGTATTCATATATATATATATATATATATATATATATATATATATATATATATATATATATATATATATATATATATATATATATATACTCGAGCAACCACTTTTCGTTCACTTAACGTGAATTTTAACGCGTTCGTTATAATATTGTGAATCTATTCAAATAAACCCTAAAAAGTGTTCAACTATATCTACTTTATTTAATCAGCGTGAAAAAAATGTTGGCATTCATGTACATAAGTTCATAATTACCGTTTTTGTGTGTCATTTTGCTTATTTCCGGAAGTGGGGTCCATGGTTCATGACGCAAACTAAAAACTCACGTGGCATATGATCGGAATGTGCCAGTTAGGTCAAGGTATGGATACTATTAGTTCATAGCGTCTCCATGTTTTTGAAATAAATAAATACAATTTAAATATGAAAAAAAAAAAATGTCCGTTAATTCTATATGCAGTTTGTGCACTTACGTTACTGCTTGCTTGTTCTTTACCATGTAAATACATGACGCAATAGACTGGGAGAGAGACAGAGGCAGACAGAGGGAGAGAGAAATTTAAAAATAGACACTGGTGAATGGATACACATTTTATTATAATAGATTCAATGTTTTTCTATGTAGAATATATGTTTGTTATGAAATAATACTGAAACGAAAAAATCCGTAATGAATATACATTTCGAGTGCAAATATTTCTTACATTGTATAAGAACTTCACATGATTAAAACTAAATATTTACATTGGCTATTCAGTTGTAGAAATTCCCAAAGTGGGTTATCCTGTTCAAAATATGTAAACAAAGGTAACATTTGATTAGCGGTGTTATCTTTAGCATATAATAGAAACCGAGTGAACTACTTATCCGGGATAAAAACAATGAAATGAGTTAAAAAGAGGTGGCGCTTGAGACAAGCTTATAAATAGGTAAGTGTAATGAAATGAGATTGACGTACATGACGAGATTCGTCGCACACGTCTATAATTCAAATTCAGTCAGAAAATGAGATAAATCTACGTCTACAGTAATGCGACAGTGTAGCGTGAGTTGCACTCGTTGTTAACATATGAAAAAACATCAGGAGCAAAAACGAGACAAAATAACAGTACTTAAAGTACAAATAGCCTCAACAATATGAACAAGAGGAACCAGTCCAATCTCATTCTCTTCTATATGAAGAAACACAGCTTCAGGAGTAACATTCCAATGACTGAATGAGTCATATCACGCTGGAGAGAATCCACACGAGCACCTGGAATCCCAATGAAAGTAACTTCATGTGATATATTATGACATAATCCGTCATTTTGACGGCCCAAAGCAACAACTAAACTGTGTCCTCAAATGAGCACTTGCATCTTCAAAGCCAACAAACAGAATGTCATCAGTAAAAATTTGGCTCTAAGTGATATTTCCAACCCATGTTTTAAATTACGTCCGTGCACAAACCAATTTCAATCTGTTTTTCACTCTCAAGCTCCAACTGATTTTTCAAACTCATTTTTTCAATCACGTCAGTGCGAAAGCTAAATTCAATCCACTTTACAACTTCAAACCAAAACCAACAAAATTAAAACTGAAATACAATAAAGACAACCAGACAGAGAGAGAGAGAGAGAAAAAAAAGAAGCCCGAGAGAAACAAACACGCACGCAAAAACAAGAACAAACACACTTAAACACCTCATCTTTTTTCCTTTAATATCATATTTTCTTCTGTCTTTATTATTAATACTGTTATATAGGATACATAGATAGAAAATGAAACTATAGTAGTATATGATCTATATAGGCCCGTCCCTAACATAGACTAAAAAGTAGAATAAGAGCAGACTTTTATAGATATAACCTTGTCGAATTTCTCGATAAATGGTGTTTAGCCGGTATTTTCTGCACCCTATACAACTTCGAATTAGTTATTGACCTTGATACATAACCAATATTCAACCTTTCTTGCAAAATCATAGTTAAATATTTGCTGCCCACGGTATAACCTTGTAGCACTCAACTAGTCTCAGTGCTGGCAATTAGCGACACTGAAACATCAGTTAGATGATATCGGATGGTGTGAAAGACACCTCCCAGCGGCTTTAATAACATGGCTAGTCGCCCCCCCCCCTCCCTTCAGTAAACAACATGTGAACCTAATCAATTTTCCACCTCTCCCCTAATGAACACCTACTAATCCAGTCGAAAAATGGCGGGACTCCTCATCTTTCTTTGTGTGTTGTTTATAACCATTTGTTACGATTGTGTAGGTTTTCTTCCTTTGTCCTTTCCGTTTGTAAATCGATACACATTTCTGAATATCAAGTATCTGAAAGTTTGTATTATTTTGTACTACAGAAATTTCACTATTTATACTCATTTAAGTATACGTCGCTCGACCGAGATGGCATATGCCACCTTGTCAGAAAAATTTTTTTTAATATGTACCACTATATATTACACTTGTAATACTGCAGATTATATTGTATGTAAAGAGTGCACGCCTGCACATGTGATATTTGGGATAAATGTAAATATTGAATAAAAACCTATGAAAAACTAAAAAAAAAAAAAAAAAAAAAAACCTGCACACGTAGAATTGGTTATTATGGTTATTATCGCAGTAGACTGGAAAACAGTATGGAAAAAATAGGCTGATATCAAATCAACACTGAAGCAAAACATTATATATAAATGTTTACAAATGTTTACACGATGTGTGGCTTACGGGAAAAGTGGCCCATCGAAGACATGTAATAAGAATATTGCTCCAAAGCCCTAAATGCAAAAGAGGTATTTTTTTTTATTACTACAAATCGTGTGATAAAATGTAAGGGGATCCAGAATGAAAGGATTACACTAATAAAAACAATATATAATACCATTATAACCAATTATTATATTTGGATAACATAACAAACAAGGAGATACTTGCAAAAATTAGACTTTATAGGTCATTTTCCTATACTATTTTTAGCTAGCCAAACCTTTCCCATAACCGCATCCGGTACGTTCATGCGCATTCGACATAGGGAAACTCCAGTGACCTACACGTCTTTTATGAGTAGAGAATTTGTCATTATAGATCGCCGCAGATAGTAGTAAGCAGTAATATGACAGCCCATTGTTGTTGCGTTGATTGTAATACCTGACAACAAAAAGGAAGTTAGATAAATTTCATTAGGATTCAAAGGAGGAATTGTTGACCAATAAGTGGATTGTTTTCTTCCGCAAAAAAAACTGGGTGCCCACCGATTGCACCAGGATTCACAGTAAACATTTCGTTAAAGGTAAGATATTATAATAAATTTGGGTATGTTCCATTTGTATTTACGTCTCCATTTTTAGGTTCGTTAGATTTTAGTGATTAGTTGTTTCATTTATTTGAAGTCGGTGTTGGGAAAAATATTTCCCAGACCGAGTAATTAGTCAATTTCTAGGAACAGACGTCATACTTACAGTTTTTAAGAGACTTTGCAGTGGCATGGACTGGTTTCGTTGTTTGAGATGGGGTCAGACTAGCATAAGTGGGCATGGAATCAAGTAGTTCCTATTTAATTCAGAGGTGTTGATTGATTGTGCCTTTCGGTGGGAGATTTCGTGACAAGAACTACTGTTTTGTGCCATGGAATAATTGGGAAGAAGTCATCCCTTTGTTTTGAGATGCCTTTTATTGTAGCAGTTGGTGGAAGTACGCGTGCCAAACGTGGTTCAGACTTGTTTTTAGGACTCGCGGTACTAATTATACGGAACAACTGCGAAGCAGTCTAGAAACGGGTGAAGATGCAATAGAGTATATACGGGTTTGGTGGTCCATAATTAGCTAATAATGAAAAGTAAAATGTTGACAATAGTACCGATTACTTGAAGAATTGTATCGCATGTTGTCTCCGCATTACAGGTATGTCTTTTGGTTAGTGTCAATGGACGTTTTCCTTGAAGAATTTCAAAATCTTTGATCCGATCTATATAACACGTTCAACATGTATTTTGGCACGCGACATAAACCTAGATTTCTCCACTTTTTTGCCGATAGTTTTCTTTTGTGTGTGCGTGTGAAAGCTGGTACCATCATCTTTGCTCCCCTGAAAGAAAATTCTTCTACCATCGTGAACCCGCGATCCGCAAGGACTGTCCCCAGGAAGTAGCTTCTACAGCAGCCCTGATTTAAGAGTTATCTTTCGGTCTGACACTCGTCCGCCCCAGCATGTTGACAAGAATACCACTGTTCCAGTGGGACTAATGGCAACAATCACCTTCACTATGTTGTGTCTCTTATAATTAGAGTAGGTTTGTGCCCTGGCCTTTAACACTGACGGTCCGGTCTTGCAATGAAAATTTCAGTACAATCTATAATGCACTTAACTTTTCTTAGTTTATCATTCTGAAACACTTCAGGGAGTTCCATTTCATTACCTTCTGGATACTTGATCAGTCCACCAACAGTAATGTAGAATGCATGAAGCCAACGGTGAAAAATCTTGGTTACTTGTGACACACTGGTATCAAACTGATAGGCTAAATCTTCCATCGCCAGATTTCTCCTCAACTTTATTAATGCTATTAAAAGTTCATCCTTGTGCTTTAGTTTTGTTTTGTGTCTCTTGGCATAAATACACTTTTCTTCAAATAAACCCACAAAGGTGTCACAGTTTGGAATACCTGTATAGAATTTTATATTCTTGTCGTTATTTTGCATATATTTAAATTCTGTTGACTTTTGGTTCAGCAATTCCATTAAAATGGCATTTTTTCCATCGGAATCCTTCAATTTCTTTACAAGTTCAACATTTTGGCATTTTACTTCATTAAGTTCATGTAACTCTGCAGTCAAATCATTCAAAAGCACATCTTTCTCTTCCGGAAATGTATCGAGCTGGACATTAAACGTTTCGTTGGTTGCCAGTATCCCTTGCAGAAGTGAAACATCAATGTATGTCTGTGTTAAAGAATCACAAGTACTTCAGTCTGTCTTTTCAATGATTGGAGTACATTTTGCCACATTTGGAATGTTTTTCCAAGAAACGTGAAGGTTCCGCAAAACTACAGGGACCATTCTCTCTGGGAGTGGGGGCATTTCATTTCGACAACTCCTCTACCACAACAGTCGCATGTAATAACGGCTACAGGAGATGCAGCCAGGAACGGATAATCCTCGTGTATTATTAGTCCACTGGATTACAATTCAAAATTTACCTGCTGTTGCATCATTTCACTTTAATTTCACATTCATTTTTTGAATAATTGAAATAAAGGAAACAAAGGCGCATACTAGATATTAGACAGGAACGAAGGCAAACGGCATACATTCGTATCTGTTTACTTGTTGATAGTTGATCTAGATCTCTGTTTCTGACAGCTGATACTCACTTGTACATTGAAAATGCAATATAAAATTTCCACTATTTTCGATCTGTTGCTTGATCTATATGCTAATAGCAGATTTCAACCTGTTGTCAGTCTCGTTTTCAAACGAGTTGGGTTTCTTGAGTTGTCGAGATCGAGCGTACCTTCATTAAATCTGCGGAAGAAAATTCTCATTGCGTCTACACCTTTAAAATATTGATTTTATTGTGATTTGCTCAAATTGTTTTAAAGTACATTAGATTCTTTTAAATTCTAATGTACTCCTAGATGTGAGAAGTATATATTTTGATTTCATTGTGATTTGTAAGCAAGGAAATCGTTAGAGTTTTTGGTGTGCCTGAAGCGGTTTAAGACTATCTTTTTCTCCTCTATGGCTTGCTTACATTCGTTATTCCATCAGTGAACGGACTATTTGCCGGCCCGTTGTCCAGTTTTGGGTATACACCGCTCAGCTGCCGAGGACAGCGCCTCTAGGATATTTTGATTAAAGATTTTAATATTTTTGTTTTACGGCTGAGCGTCTGCTATCTCGCACAGAGAACGTAAAGCCCTCCGCCAGTCCGCCTTATTGTATTTCCACTTGGGGGTGGTTGCATTAATGTTTTTATGTATTTTAATGTGAATTTCGGTCAATATTAGGAAGTGATCACTACCTAGTGTACTTGATTGATCAACCTCGCAGTCGACGATTTCCGCGATCTTGGGCGAGCAAATGGTTAGATCAATAGCTGACATTGCCCCTGTTTTCGGGATTAGAATTACTAGGTTAGACATTGTGACCCACATTTTCAATATTCCCTCCTCTCCTATCCAAGTGGGTTCCTCCATATTGTTGACTGTGGGTGTTACAATCTCCACAGATGATTCGGTTGTCGCCTAGCTCATTCACGATCGTTTTAAAGGTTCAGTAATCTGGTCCCCACCTGGGTCGTAAATGTTTACTATTATTAGTGGTTGGTTACCTGTATTTATCTTAATTATTTTATACTCAGGGACATGATTGTTCTTTTGTGTTAGCAGTGTGCTCTCAACAGACTCGCTTGAGAGACCGTCGCTGACATGTATTGCGAGCCCGCCACCTTTTTTTCCCCTGGGGTCTTTCTTTGCAATAGCTTGTTGAGAACCCAGGAATTTTCGGTAGGTTTTTAGATTTCTAGCTCCTGCAATCACACTACTCTGGTTTCAGGTGCTCATTTAGTATCCTAAGGGATAATTCTGGGGCGTTTTGCCGAATATCCCTGCAATTTCATTGCCATATTCTGATTATTTCCTTTGTTCCCATATTAGTTGCGTCCTGTTTACATTTCTTGTATCAGTATCAACTATTATTCTGGGTGCTCTGTCTTGGAATCGTAGGCTATTGGTAAGGACAGTAATTCGGTTGCATCTGGCTCTACTATTGGTGTCCTGTATAATTGTTGTTTTTTTAAACTACCATGCTTTCTAGGTGTATGGTCTGGATGACCTTTGTTTCTTTGGAGTTTTTAAATTTGGGGCTCCCTTTATTGCTCTCTTCCCCTTCCCTTGAAAAGGTACGCTTTTTTGTTCCGGAGATGCGGCATTTTTGTGTAGGAGATCCCATTTTTCTGTTGCGTCAGGTCCTACTAGATGGTCCTGCTGTTTGACTGCAGTGCACCTTGGCGTACCTAATCGTGGTATTATTCGGTGTTCTTGGTTTACTTATGCGTGTATGCAATTTTACATTGATCAGTGTTTGGTTTGTCTTTCCTACCTTCTGTACTACTTCAGAGTATGTATTAGGTCTGCAATTTCCATTGTTCTCCTACTCCTGTATGTTTCCAATTTGTTGTGGGGAGGGAGTCTTGGTTTTCACAGCAATTTCTCAGCCCCCTCACGTTTGTCGATTGGAGTCACATCCAGTTTGAGGCTTGGTTTGCGTTTGTTTGGTGATGAGAGTTGCATGGGCCAGGTATTGTTAAAATCGATAAATGTATTTCCCTCAAAGTCTATTCCTTTAATTAGTACTTAAGGATCGGGGGCAAAAGGCCCATTGGAGGTAAATATGGGGGATCTGTTTGTAATGTCTCATGTTTTGAATCCTCTCATTTGTCTGGGATTCAATTACTGACACTTCTTTATATCCTGAATGTCAACACAGTCTTCAATGGACCCAGATCAATTGCCTCATATATTTTATTTAGGACAATTCAGGAATTGAAAACATTTTCGAAAATTAGAAAGAAAATAAAAAACGAAACAAACTACAAGCTAACTAAAGGAAACAAAGGCGCATACTAGATATTAGACAGGAACGAAGGCAAACGGCATACATTCGTATCTGTTTACATGTTGATAGTTGATCTAGATCTCTGTTTCTGACAGCTGATACTCACTTGTACATTGAAAATGCAATATAAAATTTCCACTATTTTCGATCTGTTGCTTGATCTATATGCTAATAGCAGATTTCAACCTGTTGTCAGTCTCGTTTTCACACGAGTTGGGTTTCTTGAGTTGTCGAGATCGAGCGTACCTTTATTAAATCTATGGCAGAAAATTCTCATTGCGTGTCTACACCTTTAAAATATTGATTTTATTGTGATTTGCTCAAATTGTTTTAAGGTATATTAGATTCTTTTAAAATTCTATTGTACTCCTGGATGTGAGAAGTATATATTTTGATTTCAGTGTGATTTGTTATTTACATTCTAAGGTTATAGTCCATATTGTCATGTCTAAATAAATGATGTCTTGAGATCAAGAAAAATTGTATTTAGCTTTAGATGATTTTTACTTGATCGGTTACATTTTTTGCACTAAACTAGATTTTTACGGATAATAATCATATCGTAAGATGAATGCGATATATATATATATATATATATATATATAGATATATATATATATATATATATATATATATATATATATATATATATATATATATATATATATATTGATTGTTACGACTAGTGGTAATGTAACAAAAGAAAAGACACAAACAAGCTTTCAGGACTTAAAATACAAATCTTTAATTTCCTAAAATATTAAAATATTTCAACAAAAAATTCAAGTGAAAGAATTAAAAATAACTTACAGTATAGAATATTCGTAATAGTCCTAAATTGCTCTAAATTTCACTGTTCCGGAAGTTAATCCAAATATTCCGAATGTATGTTCCGAATGAAGTAACCTTCACTGTGCGATGTGTTGATAAGAATAAGTTATATCCAAATAATCCTTGCGAATATAATATCACAAGTTCTAGAAATATTTCCGATAATTCTACGGAGCTGTATAATTATTCAGGTTGAAGACACAGTACTGAATCCTAATTGCACTGTATTAATCACAAAAGTACAAAATCCCACACACGAAATGAACCAATTCGTTTATGACCTCTCTATCCAATGTAACTATGAAGAATGAAGAATACTTGCTATAATTCCTATATATATATATATATATATATATATATATATATATATATATATATATATATATAGCCTTAATGCGCTGAATCGAAATAAAAACCCATACTTCGTCTTCGATAAACAACTGGGTATTTCGAAATAATTTCCTTCTAATAAACACGATTCATTCTTCGGATGTGACCTTAAACTATAATTCCTGGTCTATATAATGTTTACTTTTAAAAGTATGAGAACTAGGTAAAAGTTCAACCTCACGCGCTAACACGTGATGTACTAAAACTTCAGCGAAATATCGATCGAGCCTACCGTATGTATACTCATAAGATGACAGCTGTTAGACTAAGAACAGAGATCATAAACTAATAAACTATACTATTATTAAAAGGAAAATGATATGTAATTCCGTAACATCCTCACCCTTTTGAAAAAAAAAGGTTTTATGCAATAAACCTTTTTTTTATTAAATACTTCTAACATTCATATAATTAATTGCTTAAAAAAAATTAATACATGATACAGTCATGTATACAAAACAGTGTAACGGTAGTATTATACACGTGAAAGTGCATCAGCAATTACATTTTACTTGGAAATAGTCGTAACTTTAGCTTATTTTGGTTTTATTTGTCCATGTCCCACAACATGACCTAAAAAGGATACACAGGCACGAGAAAAGTCACTTTTAAATTGGTCAAGTTCGCTTCGCAGAGTCTTTTGAAGAATTGCTTTATTATGTGATCTTGCCACGTGGCGTTGCAGATGATAACATCATCGATGTAAGCATCGCTATTTCTATTTCAGATGTTATCGTTTCTATCAAACGTTGGAAAACTTGGGGAACCCTTCATCCCAAATGGTACGACTTTGTATTGGTAAAGTTCATCTGGAGTCCTGAATGCAGAAATTTCTTTTAATTTCTCTGTACACGTACGGAAAGTCTTATCTGGTTAAAATACATGATGAACTCCAGTCACTTTTACTTGGTTCAATAAAGTCATTTTCCAGTAAATTCCGAATCTCTTTCTTTAGATAGTCTTGTTTGAGAGGCGACATCATGGAAAATTTTGTTGGTTCGTGTGGAATGCCTGGAAATAAATGTTCATTTTCTTTTATCAACTGCTTCAGTTCGCTAATCTCGGGCGGCAGTATATGCGAAAGCTTCTGGCCCAGATCGTCCAGAATTTCTGAATTGCGAAGAGTAGTGACTTCAAAATCATCCTATCAGATTTCTCATCTTTATTCAAATGTGTTGGACAGGTACTACTAAAGTAATTGGATAATTTATATGGCTATTTCTGTCTATATATTGTTCCAAAATTTTAATATGGCAAAGTTGTTTCTGCTTTCTCCTCCCAGGAGTATTAATAATATAATTTAAATCCCTCACATTTTTGTCAATTGTATAAGGGCTAAAATACTTAACCTGAAGAGGACTTTGGGGTATGGGAAGCAGAGGTAATACTCTATTACCTGGCTGAAAACGCATACCTGACCCCCCCCCCCCCCCCCCCCCCCGCAGCAAAGAACAATAATTGGACACCTTCATCCTACTCCTTTCTGTTCCACAACAATATGTTTTAATTATTCATTCCAAAGTCGGAGATAGTATAGACCTAAGAAGACCAAACAGTGTGAAAAACGTGACCAAAGCTTTCACTATGGTCTCGGTTTTAATATTCCGCAAAGGAATAGCTTTTGAAAAACTTGTAGACGCACACCTCGTCAACAAATATTGGTTGCCTAACTTAGTCTTATTAATTCCTAAACGACCAGACAACGACGTTTCATGGGCTACACTAAGTAGGAGCTAGGAACTACTATTTTATTACCAACTGACCATTCGTCACCAGCAGGTATCCCGATCAGTCTGCGTTTCCTCATAAGGACTTCACTCTTCAAGAAGTAACACGTACCTTCTTGCGTGGCTTCAGTTTCAGTCATAGCCCCCTGAAACAAACAGGAGATATCCGAATCCCCCTGTATTAATACACTTTCACTAGTAGAAGTTTTCTCAGAAAACGGCAAGTACTATCTAACAATAGACTCTGAGAAGCTCCTGTGTCTCTTAATATCTTAATAGGAGTAGACTTACCCAAGTCACCAACAAGTGACACCGAACCCTTCGACATGAATGGTTCGTATTCCTTCATTACAAAATCAGACTGAGGTATGCAAGCCTAGAAACAAATATCGTCCTCGATATATGACCCTGACCTTGACTTCTTAATAACTAGAGCATTTGGAACTGCTCTATTAAAATTCCGTTGCCTATATTCCAACTTGAAGCAATCAGAAATAACGTGCCCTTTCTTCTTACAACAGGAACACGTGGGTAGAGATAAGGTTTTCTGATATTCCTTATCAGAATTTTGATTCCTATCAGTTACATCACCGAGATGTCTGAAATTACTCAAACGAGTCTGAAATGGTTTCTTAACAAAATCTTGTTAAGAGGAAGATTTATTTACAAATGGAACCTTGTGTATTGAAGAATATTCATCAGCTATGCTTGTTGCCTTTTCTAAAGTCTCAACTCCTTTCTCATTAAGATATACCTTAATATCATTACTGACACAATTCTTGAAGTCTTCAATCAATACCAGTTGCTCAAGATTATCATAATCTCTATCAACCTTCTTAGACGTACACCATCTTGTAAACAAACGGTTTTTTTCTTCCCCAAGCAAATTCTACATGAGTCGGATTAGTTTCCTTTCTACAATCTCTAAAATTCTGACGATAAGCTTCAAGTACCAACTCATAAACCCGCAAGATATATTCTTTGACCACTTCACAATCAGCAGATTGTTCAGATGAGGGTGCAGTATAAACATCACTAGCTTTGCCAGTAAACACACTCTGCAATAATGAGGTCCACTTCTCTTTCGGCTATTCCAGATTCTCGGCAATTTTCTAAAAACTGAGAAAATATTTGTCTACCTCCTTTTCTCTAAAAGGGGAAACCTGTCTCATATGTTTGGCTAGATCAAAGTATGAACCCGTATTATCATGAATGCCCTTTACTGGTCAACTCGAATTCCCTTAATCTAAATTCCCTATCTTTATCCTGCGTTTCCCTTTGTTCCCTTCTATCTTGTATTTCCCTTTCTTTATCCCTCTCTCTTATTTCATTATCCTTTAATTCCTTCTGTATTTTCCCCTCTTTTAACTTCCCTTCTTTCCTTCTGTATATCCCTCAATTCCCATTGTATTTCTCTAGGTTTTTCCTCCCATTCCCTAATCTTTTCCCTTTCCTCCCTTCTTTCTTGCATCTGCATTTTCTCCCATCTTTTCTAACTCTATGTCCTTTGCTATCTGTAATTTCTTTCCTAAACTAGACGGAGATTTCTTTTTTACACTTGACCCCCCCCCCCCCTCTTCAAAAAATACCTGTTTGTACCAAATAGTGTATCAAGATACTCCTAATATCTTATTTTAACACGGAAGCCTTCGCTTCCGTCAGACTATAATGTTTAGCAATTTGAAGTAATTCGTCCTTTAAGGACTCAAATGTCCCGTGGGTAGGATCAGCTACGAAACTTTCTACTCTGGATGTCATTCTGAAATCCTGTTCGTTTCTCTTTATTTCTTAATCGGGAAATCAAAAAGACCACTAAAATTTTAAATCGTGAAATTCAAATCCCAAAAAGAAAACTTTCCGAAGTATCAAAATCTCTGAAATATTAAAACCTCGAAAATATTTAATTTAATCTAAATCCCAAAATATTCAAATTCGGATCCCGAAATTATTCATCCCAAGTACCTTTACTCGTATTCATAGACACACCATTTACATTCCCCGTTGATCGGGAAACTTCATATATTACCCTCACCACTTCATCATTTAGATTTTAATTGTTTGACTCTATTATCGCTGGTCGATAATGAACCTTTTAACATTTGTGAATTATTCATCATACAACCTTTTCTATGGCGCGAAATAGCCTAATAGTGCTGGTGCGCCGTTAAACCACAATCAATCAATCAAGCTTTCAAGATTTAAAATACAAATCTTTAATTTCCTAAAATATTTCAATAATCAATTAAAGTGAAAGAATTTAAAATAACTTACAGTATAGAATATTCGTAATAGTCCTAAATTGCTCTAAATTTCACCGTTCCGGAAGTTAATCCAAATATTCCGAATGTATGTTCCGAATGAAGTAACCTTCACTGTGCTATGTGTTGATAAGAATAAGTTATATCCAAATAATCCTTGCGAATATAATATCACAAGTTCTAGAAATATTTCCGATAATTCCACTGAGCTGTATAATTATTCAGGTTGAAGACACGGCACTGAAACCTAAATGCACTGTATTAATCACAAAAGTAAAAAATCCCACACACGAAATGAACCAATTCGTTTATGACCTCTCTATCCAATGTAACTATGAAGAATACTTGCTATAGTTCATATATATATATATATATATATATATATATATATATATATATATATATATATATATATATATCCTTAATGCGCAGAATTGAAATAAAAACCCATACTTCGTCTTCTATAAACAACTGGGTATTTCGAAATAATTTCCTTCTAATAAACACGATTCATTCTTCGGATGTGACCTTAAACTATTATTCCTGATCAATACAATGTTTACTCTTAAAAGTACGAGAACTAGGTCAAAAGTTCAATCTCACGCGCTAACACGTGATGTACTAAAACTTCAGCAAAATATCGATCGAGCCTACCGTATGTATACTCATAAGATGACAGCAGTTTAGACTAAGAACAGAGATCATAAACTAATAAACTATACCATTATTGAAAGAAAATGATATATAATTCCGTAACATGATCTATGCGTGATTTTTCTCTACATTTCAGGTTGTGTATGTTAATTTATAACATTTTGTTGTAGCTATTTTAATATGCATGTAAAATTTGATACAAGTTTAGCTAATATATTTTATGATGACATTAAGTCTACTTTGAATTAAAGTCTTAATTGCCATTGAAAATACTTCGTTTTCACTCTATATTATTAAAATTAAAACATGAACGAAAATGGTGATACCCCCTGCTATTTTATATTGAATACAGCTGCAGTTGGCTAGTGGAGCATTTATCACGGCTTGGCACCCATTTTGGTTTAGGAGATTTTAAAATAAAATGAGAGTGGTTACACATCTATTCTTCATTGGTACATATCGGTTTTTTAATATGATCTTCTGATTTGTATATTGCTGTTTTTGGTATTTTAAAATGTATGATTTAGGTTGATATATTTTTATAGGAGTATGGTAGGGAATGGTTGAGTAGAGTAGATTATGTTATATACTTTCCCAACGAAGTACACCACTTTTAAGTAGATATTAATATTTTATCTTGATGAAAATGAATAAAATAACCATTTAAAAAAATTCATAAGATTTGCGGTCTTTTAGTGTAGAATAAAGGAAAAATCGCTTTTAAAAAAAATATTGCTATATAAATAGTCTTTACCTTAAATTATACTAATTCAGTCAAGATGATTACTATAAGGAAAAGTAGATCTTAGCCGTACAGGCTTTCATATGGTGAAAGAGTCAATGGGTGAGAATAAATCGTACTTATTAATACTTCCATATGTAATGTACGCTTCAACACGAGTTTAAGTGGAAGTCATTCTCATCAACTGTTTTTTTTTTTTACCTTTAATGTTTCGATGATAAGCGATATTTGCTAGATGATGGTATTAAAAATTTACAGGATGGGCATTACAAAAATCAAAAGTAGGAGATAATGTATTGTTATAAATGTATACAGAATAATGATTTACCGTATAGGCATTACAAAAATCAAAAGTAGGAGACAATGTATTTGTTAGAAGTGTATGAAGAATAATGAGTATGCATCTTGAAAATAAACTTTATATTTCAGCTTTATCTTCTTTTTCATTTAAAACCTCGTATTTGCTTTTTCTTTCGCTAAATATTGAATTAAAAAAAAAAAAAAAAAAAAAAAAAAAAAAAACAAAGGTCGTTTCATGAGTAATTGCAGGAACAGGAAAAACAACAAACTGAACCAAAGTCAGTGATGTGTGAAATATGGATCACAGTTACTAACTTTTAAGATGTGAGTGTAGTACTCGCTAAGATGCATCATCTCACCCACATTTCATGATTCCATGTGCATCATATACAGTAGATACAAAACCAATTTGGCCATGAGATGAATGCAAGAACACAAGCCAGTAAAATATGAAATGTAGGTCACAACGACCTTTTGTTGTAAGTAGGGCATAACCGATTAGCATTTTTCTACTGATTTCCGATTCCGGATTTTGGGCATGAAATTTTTCCGATTCCGGATACGATTCAATTAATCGGAAATGCTAAATTAAAAGGTTTTTCAAATTAACTTTTTTAAACCCGTGTTACACACGTTTTGCATATCACACCGATGTCACAAGGGGAAGGATATGGCAGGACTATAGCAAAATGCAACGAAATTCAAAGCCACAAAGAATCCATGAAATTTTTTTATTTTTTTAAATTGCATTTAAACACTATAAACGTTTTTTCTACGATCACATTGTTATACATAATAATTATAAAAACTTACGATTTTACAAATAAAACTCGCAAACTGAAATCCACGTGTTATGGCGCCCTAAGTATTTATTTTCCTGTGATATTGTTCTTGTTTTTTGGCAAAGATATTATAATATAATAAATTTAGAAATGCGAGTTAAAGAGTCTTGAATATTGATATATTTATGTAGCACATAATATAATATAATATAATATAACATTAAAGTTAAGCAGTTTATTTCTGCCATGTTTCATCTACCTAAGTAAAAACACGCAGTTTAATAGATAATAAAGAAATTTAATAATCAAAATTTATAACTTCCAAGTTCTTTGCAAGAAATAGTAGCATCTCCGTTTTTTCAGCGGACATGCTCGATCGTTTGTCGCTGCAAATAGCACCTGCGGTGCTAAAACTTCTTTCACTATCGACGCTAGAGGGCGGTATTGAACAAAAACGTTTAGCGACAGCTGCCAGAAGCTGGAAAGTTTTTTCCCGGGATTTCCAGTATATAACTGGGTCCGTTGGTGGTGAAGTCCTCGGCTGATTTTTCTCACCTAGATACGAATCCAATTCGCGCTGGCACGTGAATTCAGATGACAGGGATGCAGAGGCGAGATTTTGGTCGGATGTGCTAGAGGCAAATAACTCCTGGTAGTAGGAATCTAGGCCAGTCGAAGTTGAAGGTCCTGGATCCACTTCTGTTGAGGCTGGAATGTTGACAGCGGTGATTGTTTTTTCATACTCGATCTGTAGTTCGTCCATTAACATGCGCTTTACAGCGTCATGCCCATGCGCATTAAAAACCAACAATTTGTAAGTGGGATCCAAAACCGTTGCAAGTGCACACAACTTGTTTGTCTCCACTTCCTCATAACGTGTACGCAAATCTTTCAGCATGTCCGCCCGCATGGTCTGTATTCCGATGTCATCTCCGACTCTTGCAGATTTTGTTAAAGTTGCCATGAGAACGCGAACACTGGGGATGATCATGCTTGCTGTTGCAGTAGACATACTGGCATTCCTGGTTTCCTGTTCGAATGGTCGAAGCGTAATCAAAACCCGTTCCATCAAATTCCACTCATGTGCCGTTAGATTTGTAACCCCATCATTTTCCAGACAATAGAGGGCAATAGCTTTCTTTTGTTCTATGAGGCGCTCGAGCATGTAGAACGTAGAATTCCAGCGGGTTGTAACATCCTGGATAAGACGGTGTGTCGGGTATGGCGTGCCGTCCTCGCATGTCAAAGACTTCTGGATTCTGAGCAATTGTTCTGTGGCTTGAGTTGAATGCCGAAAACGCCCAACGATTGCACGAGCAGTGACAATAGCATCCATAACGGATCTTTGACTTAAAAGTCCAACCTTGACAACTAGCTGGATCGTGTGTGTGAAACATCCCAAGTGATCCAATCCAGATAACTCCGCCGCTTTTTTCATGCTCGCACCATTATCCCGCACGAGAACTCCACGTTTTTCATCTGGAATAGACCATGCTGCCAACATTGCAAGGATGTTATCCGAAATAACTTGGCCCGTGTGTCGGTCTTCAAGATTTCGTAGTGACAGAACAATGGACATCCTGTTCCACTTGCTGTCAATCCAATGAGCGGTAAGCGAAATGAAAGCATTCAAATTATTTGTGCTCGTCCACACGTCACTTGTAAAACTTGCGTAGGCTGCTTGTTCTAGTAAAATAACAATTTTACTCTTCACGGCAGAATATAAGTCCGGTTAAGCGTTCTTGACAAATGGACTTCGGATGGAATAACGTAACGAGGTTCAAGTTCATTCAGAAAGCGAGTGAAGCCTACGTTGTTAATCATGCTGAAAGGCATAGCATCAGCCGCAATCATTTCTATGATCTTCTTAGTTATGATTAACTGGCGTGGGTTGTTAGCCTCAAACGGTTTTTTCTTTTCTAGCAGGAACTCTATTGTCTGTACTCTGTGTTTCTTTCCAGGCTGCATTACTTCTTCGGATTTTCGTTTCTTTTCGATGTCACAGATTCCGGTATACTTTTTATATTCATCCGGATGTTTTGCACGCAGGTGATTGATAAGTCCACTGGTTCCATATGAACGTGGATCATTACCTCCTCGTTTTAATTTATCCTTGCACTGTGGAACCAAACAATCTGCCTTTGACTCATCTATGGCATTTATCTCAAAATAATCCCATATTTTGCTTCGTTGTTTTTTCGAAATTTTAAAATAAAATTACTTTTTTTACTTTTATCAGATTTTCATTTAATTTTATTGTCTGTAAAAAACTCAAGATTATCTACAACATAGCATCGCAGTATCTGTCGGAACTGTAATGTGAGATTAATGATGGATGCAGCCGCAGAGTCTCAACAGTTCAGCACAATTTTTTCACACTGTATGCTAATATAAATTTCATTTACATTATCATACAGTTCCAATGCATCCATGCAGCATATACGCTTTAATTTTCCCGCCTAATCATTTATGTCGACCAGCTGCCAGTTCCGACCCATTCTTTGTTCAACAATTAGTTGATCTTGCCGCCAGGCTTTAACTTTCCCGCCTTAATCATTTATGTCGGCAAGCGGCCAGTTCCATCCTGTACTTTATTCAACAATTAGTTGATCTTGCCGCCATGCTTTAATGTCGCGGTCAAATAAAAATAAAACAGGCTTTTGTTTGGTCCTATAAAGTTGGCCTCTTGCGGCGACTTAAATAAAAGCAATGAAATCTGATCGATTCTTGCATTTTCCAAAGTGATCGGTGATTGAAACAAGTTTATTGTGCTGTGAAAGTTTCCTTATTAACTTTATTTATATTTACGATTGTAAGAATCATTTTCTTTTAATACCTCATTGGCATGTGTCAATGTATTCAATATTATGCCTTCATTATTGAGGATGTTGACATAAACGGGTAGGACTGTATTATATATTTTAATAAATTTAAATCTTTGGGTCTAACTCAAGTATTATCGTTTCACCCCGTTGTGTTGACCATATTGGACTTTTCTGACTTCTTATTTAACTTTATTAACGCACTATCGAATGACACGCAGTGTTAGACACGGTGCTATAGAAATTCAACTTTATTATTTTTATTATCCGAATCGGTCGTTCCTGCCTTGTCCGACTCCGATTAATCGGAAGTTCATACTATCCGGTGGAATCCGATTTCCGGATCAAAAGTCGGTTATGCCCTAGTTGTAAGGGTCTGTTACTAACAGATGCATACTCCTCTTGTTTGATGACACCGACATTAACAATGCATGAGATTGAAACCAAGTCAGTGAAGTAAGAAATATTGGTCACAGTGACATTTATGATGAGGGTGTAGTACTCATAAAAATGCATCTCCTCACCAAGTTTCAAGGTATAACAGAATATATGTGCAAAAAACTTGTCTGGTTATGAGCTTAATGCAAAAACTTGCCCCATGCCTGTAAAATGTAGATGTAGATCACAGTGACCTTCCTTTGTGGTAAGGCTGTGGTACTAACAGAGATGCATACAATTATCCAGTTTCATGATTCTAGTATGAACAGAGCTTGAGAAATAACCTTAAAACACAAAATTTAACCCAAGTCAGTGAAGCTTGAAATGTAGGCCAGTGACCTACGTTTGTGATAAGCAGGGTTCCCCACTTTTTTAAGCTAAAATTTCCAGGTCTTTTCCAGGTTTATTCCTGGAACAAATTGATCTTTTAAAGGTTGACTTATGACACTTACTGAACGGACTTAAAAACATTCTGGCCTAGAAAAAATGCATTTTAAAATCAAAAGCTGTTTTTATTTGAGACTCCCATAATATCTGAATTATACATATAACCATGTACTAAGTCACAGGATGTACCACTAGAAACAAGTATAACAAAAATTTGAATGTCATTTTAATTAACAGAACAAAAATGTTAACTTTACTCGGCTAAACTACATATATTGATATGAAGATAGTATTTTAGAAAAGGGTCATTTTAAATTTTGAAAAGAAGTCCTTAAAAATTATATACCTTTGTATAAAAAGAACGACTGAACTTTTTTTTAAAAAAAACATCTACTCTTGCGAGTCTCGGGGAAAGTTTGTCCAAGCGCTGGTCCTTGGAGTAGATTCAACAGATGCTCATTCCCGTCATCACTCCACTCGACATAACACCCTTACATGTACACTACTTGCGCTCTTACTAAAAAGTCAATGACGCCCGACGCAAGCTTGATACTATAATAGTTTTAAACCTGTTGTCTTCTCTCCGAAAATAATATTTCATGATTTGAACCCATTTTAGTATCAAGTTTGCATTGGGAGCCCGTTTAAAAAGCAAAGTGGGCTCCCTTTGCAGCATGTTCTGAACTGCCAACAAGAAGCGAAAAAAGGCAAAAGTAATCTACAATTCATGACTGCTATGTTAAGCGATGCTGAGGTTCACAGATTGTTAAGGGTAGAAAATACAAGCATATTCTCAATGTGCGAATCTGCATCACACGTCCCAGGAACGAGTAAATAATAAAGTTTTTCACAGACAATTTGTATACAGTCCAGATAAGATGAGTTTTCAACATAATCTGACTATGGACTGTATATTTAATGGAGTCGTTGTCAAGAACACTCATAGCATTGGATTCTGTACTGAAAATTGCCCTAACAGTTGGTAGATTTGTACATATTTAGCACGGTCTGATAGTAAAATCCACTACAGAGGCGAGTTGATTATGTCAAAGGTTACTATTGATGATAATACTTAGCACAGTGTTCCCCGTGCAAAACGACTCAATTATGTATTTTTACTGTCATCGAGTCGATGCTGAAAATTCTCGGTTTTTACCGGACTTCGATCAATATTTTGGAAAATTAAAGGGCTTTTCACGATTGCGTGGGTACCCTGAATGAGGTGTAGTATTCATTGAAATGCCTCCCCTCACCAAGTTTCATGAATCCAGTATTTACAATGTGCAAAGAACTGAGCTAAATGCAAACTTAACTAAGAATGTACAACTAATGTACATGTATGTACAAAACCAGCCGTCTTCTTTGGGGATTGGTGCTATGAAACCCACTCCAAACTGTAGCCATCGACCTAAGACGAATCACTGAGATTCATGAAGGGTGTACATGTGTATTTGCTTTTATCTGAGCAGACGCCAATGCCGGAGGTAGTACAACAGCTTGCCTCTACTTCAGGCAAGACAAACCTCTATGTTCTGATAATATTTAGTGATTCGAGATTCATACAAGAACAGTACCCACATTTATATAAAAAGAAGTGTTTTGTGACATCGCACTAAACTAAACAACGATTGGTTACAGATAGTTGGAGCCTTTTGCTTTATCCTCTGTATTGGTGTTAATTACATGTATTTCAGTATCTTTCCTTTTTACACTTTTTCATCAAATGTTGAAGCTTGTATTTTATTTGTTCCTTGGTCCTTGCACGTAAAATGGGATGCTTCTCCAAAACTCTATCTATATGTGTACCAGACGAGTACAGTTCTCTTTTCAAAAGCGAACCAAAGTCGCTCTTTAAAACTTGGCAGTCTTGTTAGCTCCATCTTGCCCGCCTTCCAGAACCTAAAAGTGAAATTTTTACAATATTGTGAACAACATTCCAACAAAATGCTCATGATTCAAATTTTTGTGCAGCAGTACATACAATGACTCTTTGCCATGGATAGTACTATTAATCATATTTGCTCAATTAGAACCAACAAGTTCGTACATTAAATATGACAGCCAATTTGAATGGATTCAACACACCATGTTTCATGTCCACTGGCTGTGTGGTTCATAAAAACAAGTAATATGAGCATGTACCTATGTTTAATCACAGTGACCCTGAACTAGTATCAAGTTAATACAGTTGAACGAATTTGAAAATCTAAATGATACAAAATATGTAATTGCATTTTTGTCTCCAACAACACGATAAAGGTCATTTATTTGGTCAACGTCAAAAGTTTTCCTTGTATTCTTCTTTAGTAAGTTGAAGAAAAACGGGACTCCCTCAAAGGAACTGCAGCTCTACTGACCAACAAGAACTCTGCAGAGATCCAAATTCTATATATATCCAGACTGACCTTGACCCTTCTGAGACCAACATCAAGAGGAAGCTTTACCCCCTCAGTGGTAATCCACTAATGATAGTCCATTTAGGTTGGGTAATGTAAACTCTTGTTAAAAATGGAAACGACAGGTGTGACTTCCAACACCGGCAAAGTGATTCCCTATGTGCATGCCATGTTTTAAAGGCGACACAAAACACCCCAAACATGGTGGAACAGTCACCAAATCAATATACACACATTATCCATATTCATTATCATATACATATGAAAAACAATTTTGCATAGTTCATTGCAGTGTAATACAACTAGCTTTGCATCTGAACCTTTTATTTTCCTTGATCGATCAAGTGGCTAAACAAAACTAGAACAGGGTCTATTCTTGAACTGAAAATGCGGGGGGGGGGGGGGGGCGGGATTTTATGAATGTAGGATGGATTTAATGAAGAAATAAAGTTAGGGCTTTTTTCCATGCAACTGGTTGATAGTTGCTTTTTCAGTGCTGATTTCTTTACGGTGCGTCCTAGAACAGATCATGAGTAGATGAGAAGTATGGCAGATTTGATGTTAAACTATAAGAGAAAGATATGAAATACTTTCGAAGAAGTAAATAAAATCCCTACAACATAATAGCTTTTGACTGCCAATCATACTATACAAGTCTTACACGGAATTGCTACTAAATGAATACGAAAGTTAAGATTACTAAAGTAAATCAGTCAAACTTTGATCACATGATGCCAAACTACAATGCAGTATTTAGCACAAATACACAAAGGCTTTTATTTCCATCTCGGATATTGCTGAAAATAAACCGAAGAAAACATAATTTCAAAATGAATTCCTGACTTCTGTTATAGTATCACACTTTTCTGAATTTCTGAGGGGAAAAAAATGTATAGGAAAATACAAGAAAGCATTAAAACCATAGGGAAATATAGGAATATTGACGTACTGTTATTTCTGTCCACACCTGATTTATGTTTCCTTTGGGGCTTTCTTTAATCTGAACTAGAGTCTCTGATGACTGCAAATAGAATTTAATACCTTTTACATGTACCTTAGAACATTACCATAATTGCTTCAGTTGAAATAATTCGTAGCTAATTTTGAGAAATGCATTAGATTTTCTTTCGAGATTAACATATTCACATGCATGGATTTTGCAAGCATTGGCCTACCAGTTGTACCACCCACCCCCCGCAAATTTTTTTTTTAATATACTTAGATTTCATTTTCTTTGTTTTTTAAGCATTAAAAAAGTTTTCGATAAACTGAGTACAAGTACTTGAACATATTTATTTCAATGTTATTCATGGCTACTATCATATAGATGTGCAGCACAGTTAACAAACAATGATGTACATCAGAATTTTGGCACCCTAAGAGCTACAATAGTTTCTTGTAGAAAGGCCCGAGTTTTTAGTAAATTATATGAACACCTATGCCTGACATCGTTGCCTTATTCTTTTTATTATTCTAATTAACCTTGTACAAGTTAGTGAACTTACTTCACTTGACACTGACTTGTCTGTCAGTAGATGGCTTATTTATGAAAAAGTAGTTATAAGTTAGGGCTGTTCCAGTTAAACATACTTGCGACGCATGGATGGCACTTTCAATGTGGAGTAGCCATCCATAGATGCAATTTAGAATTTGGTATTATTTTCAAATGAACTCTCGAGTAATCCGAGTACCCCGGGATATACTTTTTTTTTTTTTAAACTGCCTTTTCTGGGAATCCTGCATGTTTAAATGAAAGTCCTCAATCGAAACTGAAAAAAAAAAAACGGATTCATCACCACCATAACTATTTGTTATTTTGTAATACTATGGTCTTTCATCATCTGAACATTTCCATATGTATTTAACACAGAAATAATACTATCATCACTGCCTTTTGTATACAATACTCTAGACATGGATTTAACCTAATTAGTATTTTACGACCTAGTTCAAAATGAAATGTGATTTTACTTGCTAGCTCAAAATTCAATTTATTTGTTAGGATAAGACAATGCTGGTATTCTATGTAAGCAAAAATGCAAAAAAAAAAGAAAAAAAAAAAATTGTGAGTAAATTTTATTACATAACTAACTCTGTTAATGTGAAATGGGACTAAAATTAGCCAGGGAACTTCTCTTTCCATGCTGTACAGGGATGAGAATGACTGTTCCATAAAAATCAGAAACTACATTTTCGAACAGAACAGAAATTTTTAAAAGTTTTGAAGCGACTGAAAAGACTACGTTCTTCATCCTGCTTTAAAAAAAAAAAAAAAAAAAAAAAGAACAAAATGCTGTTTGCCTTCATGTCAGCTACACATTCAACAGCAGGAGGTTCGATACCATTCTTGATCATACGAATGCTTATGAAAGTTGAATACTGTGAGTATTCAACTTTCAAAAGTATTGGCATGATTGTGAATGGTAGAAGAATGAGACTGTTTTATGAACAATACTTGCTAAATTAACTTTTGATAGGAGATGTGTGCACATACCAGTCTACAACTACTGTAGTCTATACTTCTGGATTGCAACATGCCCGTATAAATTCTGCCATATAAAATGTGTCATGCCGCAAATTAAAATCAAACAATGTACTGTAATGTTGTTATTGTGTAGTATTTACACTGTATATGTAATCTATTTGCATTATTAAAATTATTTTTATGCGTGTTTACATGGACATGCAACTTACCTGGCGCTCTGTATATGTTTACAAACAAGTAGAAAACTTGATGATCTGAAAACAAAAAGCAAACAAGTACAAATGTTCAGTTTATCATTATCCACAAAAGGGTCAATTTACTGCATGTAAAAAAGTTCTTACTGAGACAGAAGAAAAATCTCCAACTCACCAAAATGTATAAAACTTGCCCGATTGTATATAACGTCACAAAAGTAACGATAGAATCAGAGGAGAGAAAATTTGCACTGTGGCCAGATGTTGAATTATGGCAGTAGCTTTTAGGTGGTTTATTTCTTGAGGCACATACAACTAGGATGAATCAAACACCGTCATGTAAATGATGTTAGAAATAATAAAGACTGACATTTGTTACTGATTTATCAAAATGAACAATCCGATAATTTTCAATACTCTACATGCAGGATGTTTCATCTTCTTTTTGTGTTATGATGCTTCTTTCTTTTGAACAATAAATTTTAAAAATTAACTGTAATACAAGATCTTGCGATCAGTTATGACCGCACCTGTTGTACCAGTAGTAAATTGAGGAATGGGGAAAGATTTCCTTAGAGAAATATACCCCCACAAACTATGATGGAAATGATTTTTTTTTCGGGGGTGGGGTGGGGGTGGTTACTGCACAGCAATATAAGCGGGTTTGTTAGTGCCGAGGCCAATAGAAGTAAAGTGCCTTACCCAAGAACACTGAGTCTGGCACTCTAACTGGAATCTGTAGTAAAAAAAACAAGGGCTTTTGACAATAAAGCATGTAGAGTGATTGCTCAACATAGTATCTTCTGCCAATGACCATAACATATACCAAGTTTCACAGCAATCCACTTAAATTACACGAGTAGTGTCATTCATAAATATTAAAATAAACAGAAGGAAACATAATTTCAAAATGAATACCCGACTCCTGTTATAGTATCCTCACTCTTTTTGGTCACGAGTCAGGCACTCTGTGGAATCTATAGTAAAAAAACAAGGGCTTCTGACAATAAAGCATGTAGAATGATTGCTCAACATAGTATTTTCTTCTGACGATGACCATAACATATACCAAGTTTCACAGCAATCCACTTAAATTACACGAGTAGTGTCATTCATAAACTTCAGTCATATACTGCATGCAGCTGTAAGTCAAAAAGGGCAATAGCTCTTTAAACATTCTAGGGAGCACAAAGATTTGTCAGTATGTGCTTTTTAAGATAATGACCACAGCAATCCATATAAAAGTTCAAGACAAAATGTTTGTCATCCACTACATTCAGCTGCAAGCCAAAACAAGGCAATAACTTACAAAAATTGCCGGAGGACAGTAATTTGTCAGTAAGCTTCTCTTCTGGTAATGACCATAATATGTACCAGATTTCATAGCAGTCCATCAAAATCTGCAGGACTAGTTATGCCTGTTAGATTGTGTGCCGGACGAAGGACAGAGAGACACTAGGATTATGACAATTTATATAATCATCTTTAGTTAAGTCAAGAAAGCTTACAGACTATAACTAGAAATTATATTTTTAACGTATATGCCCAACTGCTTTTATTAGTATTAAGACAGTCCAAAAAATTGTCTGTCCGTCTTCAGGTCCCACTGAACAAAACTGGAAGTTAACTTGAAAACGGATTTTCCAAAACTGTCTTGTTACTAATTTTGTTTAGTGTCATTCATAGGAAAGTTAAAGTTAAAAACAATGCATAATTCGGGGTCAATCAAATTGCTAAATGACCTCATGATCCAATCGGTAAAACAAGTAATCGATACTTGTTATAGCTCCGACAGGAATGTACTGTAAAAGCACACCGGGCTATTCAAAAAGGGCCATAACTTTCATAAACTCTAGGGATACGGATTTGAGAATGTAATCAAGCCATCCTATGTGTTAGGTGTTGTTGATTTGATTATGCTAACAAAGTTCTATCAAAACAATAGGGCTGTGTGGGCCTGATTTCACTCGCCTGTCATACATGGGTCATAAAGGCAAATGTAGTAATAAGGGTAATAAGGCAGGTGCCTTAGATTGAAAGACAACGATGCGAGGATCATGTGTGGTATTTGACATGTTGTTCAACTGTGTTTAAAACTTTGAGTATCTTCGGTTGGACCAAATGGCGCATTGGCAGCTTCTGTATGAATGTCAAAGGTGTTCATGCTAGGTATTCGCCCGTCACACACACACACACACACACACACACACACACACACACATATATATATATATATATATATATATATATATATATATATATATATATATATATATATATTAGTAACAGCTAGTCATGCTTGATGGGAGATAGTGTTACGGAATTATGTATCAGTTCTTTTAAATAATGATATAGTTTTATTAGTTTATGACCTACACATTATGGTCTAATAGGTGTCGTTTTGCAGAGTACACATATACGGTAATTTCAATGTGGCCCAGTACATTGGTCCTGGGAAAATCAATATTATCGTTTGAAGCATTAGTCATGTCACGTGATCAGCGCGTGGGGTTTGTACTTTTGACCTGACCTGGATTTTGCAATCCAAGAATGATTAATTTTGTTGACCAGAAGTTAGATAGTAAGATTGTAGAAGAATCCATTCCTAGGTTCTCACTGAACCCTAAAAGAACACAAAAACCATGGTTCACTAAAGAATGTAAAGAAGCCATTAGACAACGCCGAGAAGCATTGAGAACATTTAATAACCGCCCGACACCCGAAAATTTAGGTACATACCGCATATTCCGGGCTAAAGCTCGTCGCACGATTAAAGAATGTAAATGATCATCATGGAAAAATATGTTTCTACTCTAAACTCTTGTTCCTCTATAAAGAAAATATGGGGCATGATCCGCTAAATAAACAGTAACGGAAAACACAACTCTTTCCGTCATCTAAAACTAAACAATAAAAACTTCAATTCCAAACATGACATAGCTAATATACTTTATGATAGTTTTTCTAAAAATTCATCATCGTATTAATTATACAGCAGATTTTCGAAAATTATAAAGTCAAAAAGAAAAAAATACTTTTAAAATTCACATCCAATAATTCAGAAAGTTATACATCAAACGTTTTCACTTTTGGAGCTAATGGAAGCTTTGAACAAGGCCCATGATACATCCGCTGGGCCTGATGAAATACATTACCAACTTTTGAAACATCTACCAGAACCATCATTAATCGCTATTTTGGAAATTGTCAATGATATATGGACCAGTGGCAATGTAACAAAACTTTGGAAAGAAGCAACAGTAATACCTATTCCCAAACCAGGTAAGGATAGCACAGATCCTACCAACTATCGTCCCATTGCGCTGACGAGCTGTGTATGTAAAACAATGGAACGAATAATAAATGCTCGGCTTGTTTGGTACTTGGACACTAATAATTTAATATCTCCTTTCCAAAGTCGCTTTCGATAAGGCCGTAGTACCAATGATCATCTGTTTAGACCAGAAACGTTTATTCGCAATGCTTTTATCAAGAAGGAACACTTAGTAACTGTTTTCTTCGATTTAAAAAAGGCCTACGATACAACATGGAAGTACTGAATAATGAATGACCTGCACGATCTGGGTCTAAAGTGCCGTCTGCCCTCTTTTATATCGAACTTTCTCTCAAACAGAGAATTTAAGGTACGAGTGGGTTCCACCCTCTCAGATATGGACGAACAATGAATGGGTGTGCCCCAGGGCAGTATTTTATCTGTAACACTTTTCAACATCAAAATTAATAGCATTAGCAAGTGGTTGGTTCCTGGTGTGGATTGCTGCCTATATGTTGATGATTTCCTAATATGCTATCGATCAAAGCACATGCATACAATTGAAAGACAATTGCAACAAAATATAAACAAGATTCAAACTTGGACAACTGCCAATGGTTTTAAGTTTTCAAAATCGAAAACAGTATGGATGCATTTCTGTCAGTTACGAAGACATCATAATGAACCTAAACTCACACTGGACGGAACACCTATACTTGTTGTCGAGGACATTTTTTTTAGATATTGTCTTCGACAGAAAACTCAACTTGAAAGCTAAATGCTTGAAATCGGTAGATTTACTTAAAAGTAGTAGCGCACACTGACTGGGGTGCTGATAGAAAAGTTATTCTCAATTTATATGTAACTTTTATTCGATCCAAACTGGACTATGGTTGTGTTGTTTATGGTTCCGCCAGAAAATTATACTTGAAGATGCTTGACCCAATTCACCACCAATGAATGAGACTCGCTCCGGGAGCATTTAGGACATCCCCATGTGAAAGCCTTTTTGCTGAAGCGAATGGGCCACCACTATGACATCGTAGAGAAATGCTGTCTCTACAATATGCCCTCAAATTAAAGATCGAACCCTTTGAACCTTACTTTTTCGGCTGTATTTCAACCAAGATACAAAACATTATACGAAAACAAACCAAATGCCATACCTACCTTTGGCATTAGAATAACATCCACCCTTGACAATACAAAAAATTACCTTTCTAAAATCCAGAAGACGTTCATTTCTGAAACACCTCCCTGGCTACTTAAACAACCAACAGTACTTTTTACACTACACGACGGCAAGAAATCGGAGACAAACCCTTCCATCTTTTATAACACTTATCACGAACTCCTTACCGAATTTAATAACTACACAAGAATTTACACTGATGGATCAAAGGATAAGTAAAGGCTGCTGTATCCTTAGTGAAAATCAAAAGTTCGCTTGCCAGACGGTGCCTCGATTTTCTCAGCCGAAATCAGGGCAATAGACCTTGCCCTGAAATATATCGAAAAGCAAACATATTTTAAAATCCATCATCTTCTCGGATTCACTATCAGTACTTCAGTCAGTTCACAAAAAAATAGGAAATTGGAAAATCCACTACTGACCAACATTCTCATGAAACATACCGAGCTGTGTACCTTCCACAGTATAGTGTCCTGTTGGCTACCCATCCATATCGGTATTAAAGGTAATGAAAAAGCTGATCGCGCTGCTAAAATGGCCCTATCCCTAGAACCATCTGATTTTAAAATGCCATACTGATTTTAAACCTAGTATCAAAAAGTATTTACTTCACAAGTGGCAGGCATCATGGAATGATGCAGTGAATAACAAAGTACATATAATAAAACCAACCCTCATCGACTGGGTTCCTTCCAACAGAACCATCCGTAATGACGAGGTAGTCACTGCAAGAATTTGAATTGGTCATACGTATGCAACCCGTTCCTACTTACTAAAGGGTGAAGACCCACCTGAGTGTGTTTCTTGAAATGAACCCTTCACTGTGAAACATTTTATGATAGATTGTTTCGATCTCCAACCTACACGTAAAACGTGTCTTGCATTTTAATTACTTGAAAGAAGTAAAGATCTATTCTTTAATCTAACTTTCGAGCTATCTCTGAGTATTTTTAGAATATATGTACATTCGTTCATTCTAAGTACCTTTATTCCTATTCATTGACACACCATTTACATTCCCCGTTGATCGGGAAACTTCATATATTACCCTCGCCACTTCATCGTTTGGCTTTTAATTTTTTGACTCTATTATAACTGGTCGATAATGAACCTTTTAACATTTGTAAATTATTCATCCTACAACCTTTTCTATGGCGCTGAATAACCTCACAGTGCTGGTGCGCCATAAAACAACAATCAATCGATCAATTATTCGTTCATTGTTCACGCAAAATATATTCACTTTAAAATGGATGTTTATTATTGTCTGTCTGCGCGAGAATAGTTTATCCGGGATAAACTTTTAAAGCGGTGAAGTGATTTCAGAGAGATGGCAGTTAAATGTAAATACGAGAACTGAGGGTTGAGTCCTCTCAGTTTGGCGGTAGCAATATTTGTTATGCCGCATTCAGTGAATCTATACATATAGCGTCCTGCCATTATTACATGTGTGATGATATTTGCAGTAAATGCAAAATCGATACAACTCGTAAATCAATAGTGGTAAAAATGAACAACGCTCTGTACTTATAAAAAGAAGCTAGTGTGTGAAATATGCAGAATTTAGCAGAAAGAGCAAGTTGCCATATCTTTAATGAAATATTTTGGACACTATACTGTGGAAGGTACACAGCTCGGTATCAGCTTTTTCATTACCTTTAATACCGATATGGATGGGTAGCCAACAGTACACTATACTGTGGGAGGTACACAGCTCGGTATGTTTCATGAGAATGTTGGTCAGTAGTGGATTTTCCAATTTCCTATTTTTTTGTGAACTGCACATTTGTTAAAGCAGCATAGTATAACTGTTATCTGGAATACAGGAAAGTAGCCTCGGATTCACTATCAGTACTTCAGTCACTTCACAATAGGAAATTGGAAAATCTACTACTGACCAACATTGTCATGAAACATACCGAGCTGTATACCTACCAGAATATAGTGTACTGTTGGCTACCCAGCCATATCGGTATTAAAGGTAATGAGAAAGCTGATCGCGTTGCTAAAATGGCCCTATCCCAAGAACCATCTGATTTTAAAATACCATACACTGATTTTAAACCTATTATCAACAAGTGTTTACTTAATAAGTGGCAGGCATCATAGAATGATGCAGTGAATAACAAACTACATATAATAAAACCAACCCTCGGCGACTGTGCTCCTTCCTACAGAACCATCCGTAAAGACGAGGTAGTCACTGCAAGAATTAGAATTGGTCATACTTATGTAACCCATTCCTACATACTAACGGGCGAAGACCCACCTGAATGTGTTTCTTGCAGTGAACCCTTCACTGTGAAACGTTTTATGATAGATTGTATCCGATCTCAAACCTACACACGATCGTTACTACAATCTTCAACACATGAAGGAACGTTTTGATACAGCAAACATGTCTTGCATTTTTAATTACTTGAAAGAAGTAAACATCGATTCTAAAATATAACTTTGAAGCTATTTCTTTGAGTATTTGTAGAATATATGTACAGTCGTTCATCCTAATTACCTTTATTCCTATTCATTGACACACCATTTACATTCTCCGTTGATCGGGAAACTTCATATATTACCCTCACCACTTCATCGTTTGGCTTTTAATTCTTTGATTCCATTATCGCTGGTCAAGAATAAACCTTTTAACATTTGTAAATTATTCATCATACAACCTTTTTTATGGACCTAAAACTAGCCTCACAGTGCTGGTGCGCCGTAAAGCCACAATCAATCAATCAATTATTCGTTCATTGTTTACGCAAAATATATTCACTTTAAAAGGGATGTCCTTTATTGTACGTCTGCACGAGAATAGTATATCCGGGATATACTTCTAAAAGTGGTGAAGTGATTTCAGAGAGATGGCAGTTAAATGTAAATGCGAAAACTGCGGGTCGAGTGTTCCCGGTTTAGCAGTCGCAATATTTGTTAGGCCGCATTCAGTGAGTCTATACATATAGCGTCCTGCCATTATTACATGTGTGATGATATTTGTAGTAAATGCAAAAGCGATACAACTCGTAAATCAATAGTGGCAACAATGAACAACGCTCTGTACTGATAAAAAAAAAATAGTGTGTGAAACACTTAGAATTTAGCAGCCAGAGCAAGTTGCCATATTTATTTATGAAATATTTTTGACACGCTATACAGGATTCGAATGAAAATTATCTCATCTTACCTTTTGAGATAAAACTGTTTACTAAATAAAATTATTAAGAGAGCAATGTCGATTTTAATTCGCGCTGTTTTAAGACGTTACGGGATCGCACTTGACAGTAAGAGATTGCGCGAGTACAGGTCAAGGTGCACAATTTGGGGTCATTTCAAAACCGCTAATTTTAGCTAAAGTGAATGAGGGGGTCGAATTTTACGGCACACCAGCACGAAATTAACTTTTTGGCACCCTACAGGCTTGAACCTAATGGTTTCAGTCACATCTAATTTTTAACCAAAATAGGAAGTGAAGCAAAACAAATAAAAAAAAACACATTTAAAAAAAAAAAAAAATACAACATGAGAAAACTTTTTTACAACTTTCAGATACTGGCGCATTCTCTTCCTTTTCTTTTTTTTAACCATGGTTAACATTTTTAAATAGGTTTTCAACAGATAAAAATACTTTGCGAGTTTCCCTTATTGACCAGCTGCTGTAACAAGACCGATTCCTTATTGTCATATTCACATTTGGCACCCTACAGGCTTGAACCTAATGGTTTCAGTCACATCTAATTTTTAACCAAAATAGGAAGTGAAGCAAAACAAATAAAAAAAAAACACATTTAAAAAAAAAAAAAAAATACATGAGAAAACTTTTTTATAACTTTCAGATACTGGCGCATTCTCTTCCTTTTCTTTTTTTTTAACCATGGTTAACATTTTTAAATAGGTTTTCAACAGATAAAAATACTTTGCGAGTTTCCCTTATTGACCAGCTGCTGTAACAAGACCGATTCCTTATTGTCATATTCACATGGGTGCATTCATTTGTCAATTTCTAGACTATTATTGGAACCTTTTATATAAACAACGATGTATCTCAAGATAAAAATTTAAAAAAAAAAAACCTGATAACACCCATTTAAATGTTTTACCTGGGTAGTTTACCTTTTTCAGCAGTTCTTGGAAGTATGTTTCAGATCGAGGGTAAAATTGTACTTCATTTGGAAGAGCGCACTTTGGTTTACATACCCAGATTAGTCGAACTTTTGTTATGATTTAGTTAACTTATTACGGTAAATGACTGCAACATAATTATCCTGGTCAATATAGTTATTGTCAAGAAAAGCAGCGACAAACATGAACATGATCCGTTACCGTCGCATACATTGTATCTGTAACTTGTTGTTTTAAGAGCTATTTCTTTTGGGTTACTTTAGAAGTATAATTTTTTAGTCGTGCTACCTGGCGTGTTTAGGCCCAAATGCCAAACCTTATACATTCAGAAACCAATCTTCATTCCACTTTTTGACATACGATATCGTCTTCACTTAGAAGTAGCAAAATCAATGTTGGAAATATTGCAAAATTCTGTATTCCCAAAACAGCACCTTGGCTATCAGAAGCTCGCAAAATTGTTTTTGTTGTTACTTTTTTCCTCTGCGAATTCAGAAAGTCCTTAATAGATCCACTCCTTTTTCATAGTAAATTCAATGAAATCGGAGCCTCCTAATATAGTCCTAAGTCCCTGTTTACGGACGGTTCGAAAGATGGAGACCAAATTGGAACTGCTGTTGCAGCAACCCATGGCACCGTCTGGAGTCGGTTATCGGATAAAGTCTCTACTTTTACTGCAGAAATCAGGCATAAAATTTAACAAAAACTTCCTTGTAGTCCAAAGGATCTTCACTATAGTATGGGCCCGTTCCATTCTGAATCGTACACCTCCTTCGGTCTTCGAATGTATTTACCTGGGTCAGTTACTATCTAGCTGAGGATTATTTAATCCCTTTATACCATACAAAATTTCAAACCAAACCTTGTTCCGTCTGCGCAAACTTTTTTTAATTTGGAAAAATAAAGTTGTTAACGGCGAGTGCAATGTTAAAAGAAATGCTATTTATAGTACAAGCACAGCCTAATAACACGTCGTATAGTGCATCGATGCGACACCGATCCTCGCGCAGGCAAAACTAAAAGTCGGTACATTTATTCTCGATAGAACATGCACAATACCATTCGCAATAATCAGTAAAATTAAAAGAAAGGCTACGAAACAAGGGTGAAAAACATTATCTGATTCAAAAAAATGTAATGCAAGTAGCATATCTCTACTTTGTCATTTTGTTCTTAATTATATGCCACACATGTCAAAATAATGCAGTCTGAATAAAAATGGCTGTATAATATTTCTGTAGCATTCATAATTAAGTAGCATCGTAACTCCAGACAGACGATTTAAGGCAGTACCCGTTGTGCTACAATGAAAGCATGGTGAGAAGATCTCTTATTGTAGCAGTATACGCTTTGTGCGGGTTTTCTTAAGAAAAGTAAACTTTTGAACAAAATATGTCAAATGGGTGTCCGGACGGTTAATCACGCGACATTTAAACAACGACAGTTAATCACAGCGACACATAATCACGCGACACATAATCACAGTGACAGATAATCACAATATATAACTGACTTTTTTTATAATATCCTTTTTTGGTTGTAAAATCATTGTAATTCAATTAAAAAAAATTCAATAAAAAATTATATAGTACCTTGTTCAATTTATTCCAACAACTGAGCAATTTACTGATGAGACAGATGAGCCATGGCGCGCAAATACTGCAGCACGTCGGCAGCCAAATATAGTCCAACTGCACGAGCCACACGTTCCTTCAATTCCCTATACTTCTTCCTTTGAATCTGCTGAACTCCAGTTAAACCTTGTAGAAAGGTCGCTTTCTGATTCTGCATATCTTTAGAGATGCCATCTAAGAATTTCCACAGAGTAGGGTGATGACATTGAAATAAGGTTTGAAAACCATAGTGCCATCCCTCCACGGCGTTGGTTGTTCGAGCAATGCCGTCACCTGCTGCCTGATGTTGATTCCAACGATGCACCGGAAATATACTTGGTCCATAATTGCCTGCTCGTCCTACCTGCATGAAATCGATAGGAAGATGATTCATCTTCTCAGAAATTGTGAGTATAACATTTGGTATGTCTTTAATTACTAACAGTCTTTGATCTACAACGTTATCTTATAAATTTAACAAAACTAGTACAGATTTATACAGGCTCGTTGTAAAATAAAGTTTGTAAAATCCTCATTTGTCCTACATTCCAGTGGAGCCATTGAATCTCTGGAATTTACGCGATTAGCTCTGGGATAACTTCGACATGTCCGACAATTGAGATTTTCGAAAATTACGTATGATAGCGTAAATAAACGCTGATTGATGACAACAGAAGGTTTACTATCCTTCGGACTACTACAATTATGGAAACTAGTAGTTCGACAGGAAATTTACAAGCCTAGGGCTAGCGGACTACCTGTAAATTACAGGCGTAAAAGAAGCTTTGCATTAGGCAAAAATCTCTTTAAATCGGCAAAAGTCAAATCATAAGCTATCAGTTTTTTACTCTGTTGGTGTGTGTGCTAATACTGTGAATTCTTGCACTTCAACTCACATTCTAAACTATTAACAATTGTGTCCCTTTTATGCGACTTGTGTCATTTGCCCTTTGTTCCACAAGTTACTAAAAATCCATAAAAGACTTGCTTGCAAGTTAACTTTTATATGAACAGCCCAGTAATTAACAAATTCATAGAAGTCAAAGTTCTAGTTACCTGATACGATGCTTGTGATACCTAGTCTTTTGAGTCTACTGTTGGGTAGGAGCTTGGCATTTGGAATGGTTTGGTTTTGCGGGTTTAAAGTGCCATGACAGTGTATCTACATTTATTCAGTTCATTTCTTGGTGAATGAGAATATATATTCAAAATACAAATGTAAAAAATCCCATTGAAAAATAATCAGTAATAACTGCATGGGAACCTACCTAATATCGCGTTCGCACCTGTTTACGATAATAATCGAATGCAACCGCCGACCACTTCCGGTATTTAGTGAAAACAAAGCGTGACGTCACATTTTGAACACTTGTTGTCAACAAAGGCCGAGTTGGTATCGTCATATTATGGAAAAGTCTTCAGAAACTCAACACGAAAGCTGCGATTCTGAAGGAAGTGAATTGTCACTGTCCTGCGGGTCTTCGCCATTCGAAGATGTGGAGGTAATAAGCTCTGAAGATTCAGATAATGGTGTAGAAGCGGCTGCCGGCACCCAAATTAATCCGTAATAGTTTGAACCCTATATTTCCAATACCGACAAATCCGAAGTTGCAGATGAAGATGACGAAGAAGAAAGACAAGACAGATTGACGGACAATTCATGGTAATTGTTTTCTGAATATGCCTACGGCCTAAGTTACGATAAATATATGTATCCGACGATATTTACAGTACTGTTCAACAGCTTCCTGTTCGTTTACAAATGAATTTTTTCTCACCTGTAATAAAGGCTGTACACGTGTGTTGCATTTGATGGGTAGAGACGTATTTATACGTTGATAAGTAAAAGGTACATCGGATCACAGTTGTAACCTTCGAAAACCTGTGAACAAATTGATGCGATTTAGAACTACTGAAGATTCCTAGGAGAGGAGGTCCTCTTTTGCACAACTGTTGAAATAGGCAGGATATTACTCATGACATTAAATTGAATTCATATTCTGTACACTGTATTACAAGTTAAAGTTTTGAATTTCTCATATGTATGCTAATAGTTGATTTTTTTTAAAACTATGAAATAAACCCTTTTTTCTGTGGTAAGCATCTACTTGCAACTTCTATTTTCTTTCATATCTAATTTAGTTTTACAGTGCTGTACTAAATGTTTTACCTGTTCCTGACTTTAGTCAGTTTGTGTCATTGTACTGTGCTATTGATGTGTTCATAAATATGAGAATAAATTTGACAAGCACAGCACTATGCATTAAAGAAGAAAACTCTATTTTAGGTGTAATTGTGGACATTGTTTGGTAATGCCCACAGCAAGGGAATGTGTATGTTGTTGTGACATAGAGAAGGTCACTAGTGTCCGCAATGAATACCAGGGGATACAACGTATAACACACCATCCAGGGTTCAGTCCAGTTTGTCTCGACATCCATGTTTTAAAAGTTGCATACTACCAGTATAGACAACAATTTGGAGAACGTCCAGAACAAGGAAATGAGTCAGTAAAATGTCTGAGTCATTTTTCATGTTCTTTTGTTTTCATGATTTTGCATGACAGCATAGTATTGGGGTTATTAATACAGGAAATAAATAAATCACTTTTTCCAGTCATTTTATGACACCTTCGTGGATTGAACCCCTGTTCTGGAGGCCTACACTGTCTAACTTTTATACCACAGTGATACTGATAAATCATGCAAAAAAACAACACATATACATGTACAAATATTGTTTTATTTCATTTTTTGTGTCGGAAAATAAAATGGTTATATATATATATATATATATATATATATATATATATATATATATATATATATATATATATATGCACAGATTATAACAAACACAGATTATATTGGAATCATTTAATTATATTGATATACAAAATAACGATAAATCACACTGAGCCACTACTGACACTATCTACTAAAACTTTTGATTTGCTAATTTGATCTAATGCATAAAGCATATTTTATTTCAACTTAATTTTCAAATTATTATTTCAGAAGACATCGGTATACAGCATATAGACAATTTGCTCGGTGGTGTTGACACTTGGGCAAGGAAGTGAGGGTCATCATTCCATCATGTGTTGTTCAGAGGATCCGCACTGCCTTTCCTGATCAAAACCTGAACTACACTGGCTTTCATGAGGCTGACAGCGATTAAACCTGCTAAGAAGATTTTGAGTAGCAATATCCTTGTCAGGTCTCTCATACAGACTACAAAAAGGTGGTGGTACATCTACCAGAAGTTTTACTCCTTCATCATTCATGTGAGACACATGTCCAATTGTGAATGCTGTTTTCATCAGACATTCAACATAATCTGTAAATTAAAGTAAATTTAATATGCATTTTATTGTACAAGCCAAAAACTGCAACCTTTTGTTGAAGTTAATACATGAAGTAAAAGTATTTGTCTTTACAATTGTTTGCATATTTTTATTATTTTACCACAGGGCAAAATCATGACCTTTAAAGTGAAAGGAGTGTCAACTTTAACAAATATTTTGCCTTTACTGTTTGAATTTAATTAAAAAAAATAATATAGGTACTTACTCTTGGTACAACAGTATTTATATCTCTAAGTGATATATTCCTTTCTGTTCATTAATTACTAATGTATATTCTTACCATATGTTGAGTCAACAAGGATTTTCCTGACAGTGTATTCTCCTTTCTTGTACTTAGGATACACTATTTTATATCTGGCTCTCCCATCCTTAGTGCATGCTTGCTCTCTTTGGCTGTTTTCATTAAAATGCAATGCAGCTAGCCAAAGCCTATTTCAAAGTAAATAAAGATGCAAAATACAGTATATAATTCTATCAAAAACCAGATAATTTATTTGTATAGATACTTTATTTGCAAACATTCCAAAACACTAAAAACTGTTATACAATTTTACATTGCAAGATATCAAAAGATCAGATCTTGATATCTATAATTTAATTTGAAGATGAATATACTGGACTATAAATAAGACACTGAAAAAAACCTGAATCAGTATTTTTTGTGTGTGCAATAATTTAAGATTTACCTTGAAAGCATTCCATGATAGGAGAAACCAATCATCTTTGGTGCAAAATGATTGATCACGGAGTGGTATCCCTCCAGTGCTGAAGTTTGTTGTCCAGATGACAGCATTGGTACATCTTTTCTCATTTGTCTGCTGGTCACAATCTCTTCAAGCTTTTCAAGTACTTTAGATCCTATAAGTTATAAAACATATTCATCAAAGCTTGGTTTTATGTTATCTTGCATGAAAATTAAAGTGTGCACTAACAAAAATGTATCTAATTTCAATAAATTACTAGACCAATACAGTTAAGTCAAAGTCACATACCTATATGATATGTACTCCATAAGATGCTTTTGCATACCAAATATCATTGATCAATAAGAAATAGATCTACTAATTGAACAAACTCGATGGACCTAAACAATTGTTGCCAAGAATACAAGTATGTTTTTAAAAAAAAAAGATTTCAACCATTTTTTATTACCTGGTTTCAACCACTTCTTTTGTCTCTCTCTTCCCTCCAAAGTACTATGTTCACATGATACAAATAAATCACCATGGCCAGAATGCACATTACTGATGTGGTTTATAACAGACTGCCACATTTCCAGCATTAATTCTTCGTTTTGGTCGGGCGATGATGCTGCAGTCCAATACAGGTGGTTGACCAAACTCTTTATCCATGGAGTTATATCCGAAGTCTTTTTCTTTTGATAAGGCAAAGAGTTTCTTCTTCAGTCCTGTATATAGAAACAGACATTAAGAGCATCATGAAATGTTTGTTTCAACAATACCTTTTGCAAGTCAATTGGAAGTTTTAAAAAAAAATTCCTTTTTGACCAACTGATTGAACAAGATGTCATATTATGAATATCTAAAACTTCTACACTAAATTAAACCACTACCTTGGGTATGATTATGAGTGTCACATTAAAAATATTAACACTTGACATTTATTTTACTCTGGTTCTTTTTCACTTCATAAAAGCAAGTTAACAATAAATATCAATGCAAAAACATTTTGAACTTTATTTTTCTTACCTTTAGCAACATGCCAGACATCGAAACAATGTTGAGTGTCTGTCATATTTTCCCTCACCCATTTCACTTTTTGGACATGTCTGTCTGTAATTAGGGATTTGATTGGGATCCCATGGTACTTAAAGAATTCTACACTCCTTACAAGACATTCCTTTTCCATGTGGCAGCTGCTCTTTACCTCATTACTCTGTAACAAAATGTTGGCACAATATTAAATCATATGTAATTTTAGATTTGATTTTGAGGTGTTTAATGTTGCGCCCAACAATATTTCACTTACATCCTGTCAGCCAGTTTTATTAGTAATTTTTAGGCATTTAATGCCACTTTTAACAATAACTCAGTTGTTTTGTGTTGGCCAGTTTGATTTATGGAGGAAGCTGTAGTATTTGTACAAAACCTCAAACCATGCACAAGCAACTGACAAACTTTATGATGTGATTCAAACCTATAACCTTGTGGCAAGCTAGTAGTCAAGAGATATGTGTAAACAAATGACCATAAGATCAAGGCCACTATGTAATTAAGAATGTACATGATAACAATTTAAACTGTAAATTACAATAAAATCACCAGAACCTATTGATAAAATTTGTTTGATTAAAATGTAAGTTTTAATTATTGTGTTCATATATTATTTTATACCTGTACAAGTTCCACATCCACAACAATGCCCTTGTCTAAGTCGAGTATATTTGGCACTGTGTCCAGGAGTGTCAGCTCTACCATCTCCTCCAAGTGTAACATATCTGCTGTTCAGTGGTCTCTTGCACATAGGTTCTTTGAAAATTGTGCAAACACTTCCAATATAAGGATACAGGTAGAATTTCTGTTGGTAATAAATGTTGACATGCTTATGCAAGACACGTTCATGAATTTGTACATGCGTAAGGATTTGCTATGAATTGAACCAGAAAATAAAATTTCTGCTGATATTAGCAAATTTTCAGCTGGTTTACTTCCAACAAAAGGCTGGCTAAACCAGTGGCGCACATAAAAGCAGTTCTTGCATTCTTGTTTTATTTTTATCAAAGATCCATTCACATAAACAATTCACCAACTGTGTGTGAACAGCACTTGGTACAACATCTAAATAAATCCATCAGATTTGATTCAATACAGCACTTGTACAACATCTAAATAAATCCATCAGATTTGATTCAATACAGCACTTGGTACAACATCTAAATAAATCCATCAGATTTGATTCAATAAAGCACTTGGTACAACATCTAAATAAATCCATCAGATTTGATTCAATAAAGCACTTGGTACAACATCTAAATAAATCCATCAGATTTGATTCAAAGACTAAAAAATTAGTTTCCGCATCAGCTGCTACATTCCTGAAAAATAAAAGTTTGATCCATACATTGAATAGCCATTCCCATACATTGAATAGCCATTCTATGGCGAATCATACATACTACATGTGAAATACATGTCTTGTCCTATAGAGCAGCTTTGTAACTTGAAGAGCATGATTTTCTTCAATTTAGCATACTCGTACTGTACTCATACTTTAGTTTTATGTCCATTATCATCTTCCATATCCTTCAATAAGCAATTCATAACCTGCATCTTAAGAAGGTAGCGGCAGTTTATCTTTACATTGCAGTAAAGGGCAGAGGGCAGTATCTGTATCAGCTACCTTGGTATTTGTCTGCATGATTGTGCAAGTGAATTCAGCCAATAGGCACATAATATAAGATTATTGTTATGTTACCTGTTTTCCTGTCCATCAATTATGTTATCCTCATCTGATGACTGAGAGGAAGTTGGTGGCTCATATTCACTCTCTGACAAGTCATCTTTCACTGGTGATGAGAGTGGTTCCTCAAATATGCTGACTGATGCACTTTGTTGGAAAATGTTTTTAGCTGTTGCTCTGGTATCAAACTCAAAGTAATTGGGACGGACTAGCTGGAATGCATCTCTCATCACTGGTCTATTATCAATAAAATCGGTCTGCACTCCTAGATAAATGAAAATAGTTTATAAAAGCAGAAAAATTTTACATACATGAATACAAGTTTTTAAAAAAAAATGCACTTTCATCTACATTGGGAGTTTAAATATTGTGTTTCCATTACAAAGATAATTTTGAAGTATTCAACTTAACTTTCAATTTCCTGGTATGCTACAAAGTTCTTGACAAAAGAAAAAGCCAATCATGTGTCATCAAAATTCTTTAAAATAGTACTTGTTTAACAACAAAGCATACATTTAGGTTTAACTTATTAATAAATTGGAACAGTATATATGGACATTGTTTATGGTCATCCTACCATCCAGATAGGGCTTACTTCATGCTATTTCAAAGTGGCTTTGATTTTCTGTTCTCAACTATTGCCTGGAAAAAATCATAACCAAAAGTGATTATCTGAAAGTATACGAGTACCTGTGCTTATCATCTTCACTGCAGGGCGCGTCGTTGATTTTGGCGCCTTAATATAAGTCTAGCATTTCTTAGACCGCTGTTTTATCTTTTTGTTGACTTGGCAACCATTGGATGCAGTCAGAGGCTTCACTTTATCAATTTCATATTCATCTACCTGAAAAAGGTCCATTGCATCAGTTTTATTACTTTTGAATACTGTACTTTGTTTGGGCAAGTTATTTTAGCATTTAGAAATTTTAAGAAGATGAAATTATTTTTGGGATAAAGAAAATAGTTTCCAAATTTCCTATGATGAATTCAATAAAAGCCCCTATCCACCATAACAGAATGTTTTTGAAACATATTAAAAAAATGTATTTTTAAATACCAAAATTTTTTCCTTATGATGAGCAAACCTATCCTTTTCTCCAAACGTTTCAGCTGTAGTTCTTCCTTTAATTTATTTCTAGAAATCTGACATGCATTTTGTTAAAACACGTTGTTGTCACTCATAAAAATATGGATATATATATGTATATATATATATACATACACACAATTAAGCTAAATTTTATGTACCTCTTTCATAATGTCAAATGAATTTTCTAATCCTTGATCCTGAGTTGTCTCACAGTCTGTTTGTTGTGAACATTGTTCCTCATGTGCAGCAATAATCTAAAACAAAACGTACCTTATTAGAGAACATTTATCAGTCACTTATACTGATGGCTATTCACTGACTTCCTAAAAATAATTAGCCACGATACGACTGAAAAATTGTTGAACATGACAACACCACCACCACCGAAAAAATCATAACACAATATTGTAAAATTTCTACTACATTTTGTTTTATAGAGATTTTTATTAATTGGGGATGGGAATAGACCTCGTCATGTTTGTAAATATCTATATGTAATCTGATTCACACATTAGTCCGACAATGAAATATATATGTAGACCTTCTAAATCTACCAGCAGAAAGATTTTTCTATTCACATGGTCAAACAAAGTTGAAGGCAACATGAAAATTTTGACAATATTTATCAAATGTTTATATCTCGGTTCGATTTATTAGATATTTACTGCATTTGTTTTGGAAACTATGAAAGTACGTTCTACAGGGTACAAATGGAAATGATGTGGTGACTGATCTGTTGAATATCATAGATATAATAATATGGTACTCGTCATTAAAAACTCGCCCTTGCTGCTTCTCTCTTTGAATAGCCCCTTCTTATTTTCTTTGGCGGTGACACTTGATAAGTTACTTCCTCTGATGGTGACAACATTTCAAGCCTACACAGTTGATGCTTTGGTGTTGAAGGTTCTGATACATTTGCAGTTACCTTGGCTTGGTTGTCAGTTTCCTTCACACAGTGGATAGACGGGACAGCATCATCATTGAGTTTGACTTTCTTTGGTGCCCTACCCATATGCTCAACCTCAAATCTATACCTAAATGGGAAGCATTCTGGTGTTAAATGAAAGGAGCAGAGGGCAGAAAACTCAGTCGGACCATCCCAGTTTGCTCTTTTGATTTTTACAAAATCTGTCCACCTTCGACGGTGCTTGGTCTTTAGGGATGGAATGCATGGAAAACCCATCAGAATTTGTATTCCCACAATTTGCTGCAACACACCTGACCCCGCTGCCCTTGCTTGTACCTCCACGATCTCCTCTTGGCATGATTGTGATGATAAAACTTTTCAAACTAACTAATATGGAACGGAACACGTGCTTTGTTTATGTTTCGATATAAACGGAAGTAAGGTGTGTGTTCAAAATATGACGTCAGGCGATCTACACACTGCGGAAATTACCGAGCGATAATATCGGTCCGATGTGTATTATTTTAGAAAACAAACCTGAGCGTATTTCTCAGTTATTATGGCGTATTTTTCCATCGGGTTTTTTTTTTTATACCGCTTCCAGATTTTATTTTCTATTCAAATAATATTGAATTTTATTTACTTTATCTACACTGGTATGGCACTTTAAAGGCATTTTGCAGCACGATAGGTTATACATGGTGGACAGTATGTTTGGTGGAGGAAGAACGCGGGAGTAACGACCGACCCACGGGAAGCCACAGATAAGCTTTCTCACATTGTGTGCCAAGCCGAGACTCTAAACCATGCGAACAGAGATGAGATGCGAGTGATTTGTAAAGGCGATAGCCCAAGACCACTCGGCCATCCAGAGCTCCCAGGCAATTGGACATTGTTACTGGCATTAGATTATAATATGGGGTTGGTGATTCACATTTGCTTCTCATGAACAGTCTTCAGTTCAAGTGTAGGAAGGGTTATTGATGTCACCTTGTCAGAGTTTGCTACAATTGAGCATTTAAAAATATTTCAAGGGTATTATGGGTAGATATGCTTAGTATCAATCCTGTGTTTACAAACCAAACCAAATGAACAGTATTTAAGTGCAGATTTTACAGTGACACCTAAATAACACAATTCTAAGCTATAATATGGTGTTGTTGCTACAGCTTGTGGTATAAACAGTTAAGAAATCAATAATTTTACCAATCAGTGTGTAAAAAGTACAAATATTTTAACAATTCCCGCTTTAGGAAAAGATGTGACGTCATCGCGTTACATCTGGGTATCTCGCAGAGTTACAAGTGAACAGTCAGTATGGCGGTATACAGTATAAGTGGTGCTGAACAGTTTCGTATTTTGTATAGGGTTAGATTTTTAAAGGAAAAGAATTACCCAGGTTTTCCTCACTGGTTGTCCTAGCTGTTTAAAAAAAGACCTTGTATATTTTGGGTATTGTTAAAAGAACTTGTAATTTCCTTTATTTTGGTGTATGATTGATGGGTGCAATTTGGGTTATAGAGTATACAGCTTGGTCTTACTTAAGATGTGCACCTCTCAAAAAACTGCTAGCTCCGCTTGGTCATTTTCACTTCCTAGACTTAAAAGTTAAATACAAAATAAAAAAAAAGAGCCGATAACTTTTTTTACTTTTTATATATTTTGTAATTCATTCACTGTACTTTCAGAGGCTGGTATTGCCTACTCTGGCAAAATTCGTTTCTCTATTTAATAACTGCTGAAAATAGTGTACTTTTGACTAATTCAGGCTGATTTTTCGAGTAGTTTGGAGCGGCCATTTCGGTCTGATATGTGCTTAGATCATGTACAATTTCCACAAGTACAATACGTAAAGAAATGTGGCCGCCACAGTACATGAAAGTAGCATAGAGTTATGCCAACATTCTCTCCATTGTGCATGTTGCAAATGCAAACAACTTCATCTTACACCTGTCACTCTCTCACAAGCACATATCTGTAGATCGCCCCCATAGCAGAAATTGAAACAATAACCTACTCAAGTACATAATTACCACCACCACCACCGACAACAGCAACAATCTGATACTTTCGTGGTCTCTCTCTCTCTCTCTCTCTCTCTCTCTCATATTTTATCATCAAATCATTAATCGGCACAACATAAACAACAGCATCATCATTTCAACAATGTATCATCAAAATCAAAATCATCATCACAAAAATAAGCATTTAATAATGAACCATCATCATTACACAAGTAATCAGCACAACATAATTACTATGTGATTTTGCTACCATCATTAATATCATAATCTTCATAACCATTATAATCATAATGATGCTGAAAAAAAAATCAATAATGTAAGGGACCTACCATTTATTTTTCCCAGCACTTTTTTGAGGAATAAATTGTGACCCTCAAATAGCTTGATACAAATACTTTTGCTCTGATTTGTAAAAAAATCTAAATTCGTCATATTTTGTTAGGAAAAAAAAAATGTCTTGAAGTAAAAGTAAAGAAAAACAGTATCTTCGTCCGAACATTAAATAGTTGGACACAAACTATCGGTACTTGGCCAAAATTGAGTGTAGATGTATTCCTTTGTAAAGGTTTACTGTATATGGAAATTAAAAAGAAAAGCATAACTATTATGTCATTTTTTTCAACTTGCCAATTTGGCAGGTAATTTAGAAACGGCCAACACACTTTTTAATAACCTGTATATATTACAGTACCTCTCTACATTGCAAAAGAAGATAAGTTCACTATATTGCAAAAGAAGACAAGGTCAATATATATATATAAATATATATATATATATATATATATATATATATATATATATATATATATATATATTACGTTTAATTTATCAAACAAGAAGATGTGCATACAAAATAATCAAAGGGAAAACTTTGATATATGAACATGTAAAAATGTTAAGATGAATAATACACATGTCCATAAATTTAAATTTTATTTTCACCATGAGCATTAAACAAAATCGGCACATGTCATGAAATTTTAATCCGTTTTAAGAGTAGTATAGATACATCGCATATCTATATTCATATTTTGAGCAAACTGAAGATTATGTTGTAACAACAAATATTATGCATTTTAAAAGAACCCAAATGGTGTATTAAAATAACAATGGTTGACAACAAAAACATTGTATTGTAACCCGTGAAATGTGTATGTATTCACATACTATGTTAATATTCAAATATGACATTTTGCTAATTAAATATGCCACCTACAGGGTGCACAAATATTAAAAATAGTATATGTCATTGCTACGTCTTGTATGCGCCTAACCAAGTTAATATCATTCTTTCCCAGATATACAAAAATGTAATCAAGGGATGTTGCTAAGCGATATATTACAAGTAATATAACTTCATTTCTGAATGCATGTAACCAAATCCTGATTTATACGCCAAACCGATATACAGGTTGACTTTGTGAAATTTGTATCGTTCAATCAATTACATGTTTGTCACTAATAAGCCAATATTCTATTTCACAGACCAGTTGCATGATTTAAAAGTTAATATACATGCTAGTTTTAATAATACATTCTTCTATCCAGTACTCGAATTGCTTGTATAAATTCAATAATCAAGTAATCTTAATCTTTCTATGCGATTCTGGACAATACGAACCAGACCATCAAGCTTGTAATATCTTGCCTCGAATAAAATTTCCTGAAGATATCTTGCATCCTTAGGAAGAGTGGATGCAGAAAAATCCAATCGGTTTCTCAAGACGTTTTAAATGAATATAAAATGCGATGGATCTCTGTCGAGAAAAATGCAAGCATTCTTCTCCACAGTGACTACTTTGGGCAACAACCCGTTCGAATCATCTGATAGAGTTGCTACTGTGGTTTCAAATGTCTGCCCCCCCCCCCCGCCCCCCCCCCCCCTGCATTCAATAAGACTCTCTGCTCCTGTGTCAAATGTATTTGATTTAGTTCGTGATTCTCAATGGGAATGGATGCACAGACAAGGAAAACTAATGGTATGGATATACAAACAAGTGCTTCAACTGGCATGGTGGTACAAACAGGTCCTTCAACTGATATGGTGTTACCAATAGGTGCTACAACTGGTATGGGTGCAAACCGGTGCTTCAGCTGTCATGGTGGTACAAACCGGTGCTTCAACTGTCATGGTGGTACAAACCGGTGCTTCAACTGTCATGGTGGTACAAACCGGTGCTTCAACTGGCATGGTGGTACAGACAAGTGCTTCAACTGTCAAGGTGTTACAGACAGGTGCTACAACTAGATCCATATAGGGAGAAGAAGAACGAGATGAGGCACGAGAAGTAGAAGAGAAATAAGAGCGAGAAGAGTGACTAATTGAAGAGGATGAGGAATCAGATGACGAAGAACGAGACATCACTCTCGATAAGAATCCAGACGACACTGTAGTTTTCCAGACGAGAGACAGACAGATGCCTATTTTTACCAGGTGATCATGGAACTCCACTAACAGGGGATGGTTCTACCGTCCTCAGTGTGTACAGTGTTTCAGACATGTCGGTTCTAGGTGCAGATTTTGGGTTATATTCCAAGGATCCCTCCGCATGGATTTCCAGTTCTAACTCTTCAACTGTAGCCTCATGTGGATAGGAAGTACTGCAGTGCTTTTTGGCAGGTATTGGACAATCCTCCCTGCGTGGCCGCTTTCTAGAGGTCATTTTCTGCTTATCTGTCCATTCTTTTCTCATAACTTCCTTACATTTATTTGATAATTCCTGCTCTTTATATCTTCTATAACGTTGTTCTGCCTCAGGCCGACTGGTCCCATCTTGAGCTACCATGATAAATCCGCATTGTTGCACCCATGTGGCTGCTGAATGTTGTATAGTCGTTTGCAGTTTGTACATTTGTACTTGTATTCGCTATGTTGCTCAAGTATGCGTCTTGATATTTTCCATCCTTGATTAAATTCAAGGTCTCCACATACTAAATATAAGTAGTGCTATAAAAAGAGAAAAAGAAATATAGCAGATCAGTTTTAACTATATTAATAGTTCATCATTTTTAGTTTTCAGAGCAGTATGGCTTAAGTCTATCATGATGTACTACTTTAGGTTTTGTTTTAAAACTTGATCTGATGCGATAAAGTACGTCATTGATTTTTTTCATCACAACAAAAGGACCTTTCCACCACCTGTGTAATTTAGGGTTCAATCCCTTTCAGCGTCGAGGATCATACAACCAGACCAAATCACATTTGTACATATTATGCTTTATTCTGCAAGCATATTTCAATTTCATCGCATCACTAGCTATTTTCAAACGAGTTCTAGCAAAATCTTGTACTCTAATCAGTGTATTTTCTAGTTGTTCAGCATAGACATGTTTTCATATATGACTTGTTCTTTCAGGACAACCGTACAAAAGATCAACGGGCAATCTAATCTCTCTACCAAACATCATAGCACAGGGAGATATGCCTGTGGTTTCATGCACTTAAGACTTATATGCCATCATCAGAAGAGGTAAGTAGGTATCACAGTCATTTTGTTTTGATGATACAAAACGATGCTAACATGTTTATTATTGTTCTATTTGCACGTTTCACCAAACCGTCATATTGTGGTCTCATAGGAGTAGTTCTAGTTTTATTTATACCCAAAATTGCACACGTTTCTCTAAAAACTTGCGACTCAAAGTTTAACCCCTGATCTGAGTACATCTGCATAGGTACCCCAAAAACGGAGATAAATCTTCAACTAGTGTGATCGCAACAGATTTTGCTTCTTGATTTTCCAGGGAAGAGCTTCTATAATCTTTGTCAAATAATCTAAGATTACCAGAATAAACCTATTTCCTCTATCTGATTTAGGTAAAGGTCCCATTATATCAATTCCAATTCTTTCCAAAGGTGCCCCTAAATTATACTGTTTCATGGGTGCTCTGGGTTTCTTTACAGACATTTTTCTAGAGTTACAGACTTCACACCTCCTACATCTTAGCGTAACCCATACCAAAAGTATCTTTCCTTTACTTTTGACAAGATTTTCTTCATTCCAAGGTGTCCCCCACTATTATATAACATGGTCAAGACTTCAAATCTTGGTTCAACAGGCAAAACAACCAACCAGCTTGGGTTTTTACCAGTAAGACCTTCCCACTTTCTACACAATATTCCACCTTTTATTTCTAACCTTTCCCACATGTACCAATAATACTTTGCTTCTACACGGTGTACAGCTACTTCTGACCAGAGAGGATTAATGCCTCTTAACTTTCCCTCTTTGATGAACTTAATGTTCTCATCTTTATCATGCAGGTAAATAATCTTATTACATATGATCTCCCCTTTTTCTTCCATGTCATATGACTATGGGAAATATTAGTTTTATTAGTCTTAACTGCCCCTAGTATACATGCATCTTATTTTGTGGCTTTTGTCTGTCATGACCCAGCACACTGGATTTTTCAGAGTGAGCATTTCATTCTGACCACCACTTTTCCCGCACGCATGTAAAGTGCATACTTCGGTGAGAAATTTGTGGTTTTCTCCCGATGCAATCCTGCATGCTTCTTGTAAATATGCGGTGGTGGGATTGATATCTAACTTCTGCTTACTTCTGTGATCACTGACACAAGCTATACTCTCCATCTGTTTATTTCCAAACAAAGCATCAACTCTTGCATAGTAACTACATTTATTGCTCAAACAAAGACGACGAGATGGAGCATCTATATTGAAATGTACACGACCAGCACGGTGTTTGATCTCAAAATCATACATGGATAATATTTCTATCCACCTAGCCAGCTGACCTTCTGGTCTTTTAAAGTTTAATAGCCATCTAAGTGAGTCATGAAAATGTCGCCCGTACAAGTAATGATGGAAGGTTTTAACAGCATTCACTATGGCTAACAGCTCACTTCTCGTCACACAGTAACGTCGTTCTGTTTTAGAAAAGCATTTACTGAAATATGTCAAGACCTTTTCCTCCCCATTCTGATCTTGAGATAATACTGCCCCCATGCTATCATCACTCACATCTGTATAAAAAAGGAAGGGATATGTTTCAGTTGGAAATGCCAATATTGGTGCATTTATTAACATTCTCTTCAATGTATTCAATGCTGTTAGACAAGCTTCAGTCCAGTCAAAGAGACGACTCTTTTCAGTGAGTATGTGAAGAGGTTTGGCAATGTTTGCAAATTGCTTGACAAACGTTCTGTAATAGGACCAAAGCCCTAGGAAACTCCTAACTTGTTTTACATTCTTTGGTGCTGGCGATCTGCTACTGCTTTGATTTTACTGCACTCAGTTGAAACACCATCCCCACTAACACTATAACCCAAGTAAGTAACTTTTTGTTGAAAGAAAGTACACTTTTTAGGACTAAGCTCAAGATCTGCTTCATGCAATCGTTCTAGCACCTTGTCAAAATTAAGTGTGTGAGACTCAAACGTTTTGGAATACACTAATATATCATCTAGATATACTAAGGATATCTCAAAAGTGAGATTTCGTAAGGTTCTTTCCATTAAACGTTCAAAGGTCGCTGGACTGTTGCACAAACCAAATTACATAATTGTGAATTCCTACAATCCGCTACCATACACAGAAAAGGCTGTTTTACAGCGATCCTCTTTATGTAAACTAACTTGCCAAAATCCCTGTTTAAGATCCATAGAACCAAACCATTTCGATCCAGCCAAGGCATCTAAGATATCGTCTTTTCTATGTAATGACTGACGGTCTTTGACAGTACAGTCATTTAATTTACGATAATTACAACATAAGCGTATGGACCCATCCCGTTTAGTCACCACGACTACAGGTCTACACCAAGGTTAGATAGAGGGTTGTATGATGCCTCTATCAAGCATATTGCTAATCTCTTTCTCATCTTCTGCTCTCTTTGCAAGATGTATACGTTAGGGGCTTTGTGTATGGGTTTAGCATTCCCTATATCAATCGTGTGGTCAACCAAGGTAGTATGCCCTATATCATCTGGAGTTTTAGAGAACGCATTCTCATGTTTTATTAACAACTCTTTCAGTTTATCTTATGAAGTGTTCATAACTTCTTTCAAAAAACTCCATACCGGGCCTTGCAGTGCTGGTGCGCCTTAAAACCCCAATCGATCAAATCATTCATGATAAACAATGGAAACTGGTCATAAAAAGAAGACAATACAAAGAGTTAGTAACTACCTACAGACCCAAATGTTTTGTCTCCCATTTTTTCAAAGAAAACATGGGATATTATATTGGGCCTTTCCATTTATTCATCTTCCTTCAGTCCGTCCTTGCATCCCACTTTTGCATACATTTGACGTGTTTAAGAGCAGAAAAAGGTACAAATAAAAATACTGATATTTTAAAATCTTTGTGTTAAATTATGCTTAAGGACAATGTTCGATAAGGGCCGATTTGGGCCCCCAATCAGATTCAGATGAAACTCGTACATATAAAAGTGGCCCCTCTTTCTTCTTTAAATATGTATTCAATTCTTATACAGGACCGCTTTTAATAAAGAATAGCTCGACCATTAAAAAGCCAGTGCTTTCCTCCTGCGTTATGGCACCTATTTTTGTGAATTATAGACAGCATGGCTAACAAGTCCCTTTCAAGCTGACTGCTGAAAATGATGCAATAGTCAATGCTATTGTGTATAAATCTGGCTTTTTGTTTTGCAATATTGTGTAAAGTGTATATTTAGGTTAAGTACGGTTGATTACCTCTGACACCTATTTTCGTTTTCATTTAAAATGCTAACTTATGTTTATGTTTAGGACTGACTTGCATGTCAAAATCCTGCCAGAATGGCCATAAAATAACAATTTATGTATTTGTTAATCGTAAATAATCACACAAAAGCCGTGCAGGCATTTTGTACATTAGTAATAGCCGTATGTTACTACAGTGTATAAGAAGAATGAAAACCAAAGATTTGGAACATCGGCGACCAAAGCGGTTTTGTGTATGTATTGGCGGGGGAAGCCTACATTACACCTCATTTTCTTACCAATTCAATATAAGCGTCAAATGGTGCTAGATTTTGGTTTGGGAGAAGTTTTTGCTGTATTTAATACATTTATTTCCACCTTTTTTCTTGACGTTATATTAATTTTATTTAATTTTGTGTTTAATGTCTAGGAAATTAAAGTTGATCCATTATCAATAACAAGATATACACGATAGTGATATCTCTATTTTTAAAAAAATCCCAGTCCTTCCCCCTCCCTCCACCAACACACGCCCCCGAAAATGGAATGGTTGGTCCCTAATGTTCCAATGTCTTTTATGTACGATGTTCATGTATATGCAGTTTGTATCTAAAATGTCTAGCCTGTTCATTGTACTGTTTTAGTTGCCTATTTGTCAGAAATAAAAAAAAATTAAACATAAAAATGTTTTAAATGGACTATCTTTTTTCTATTGTTATCGGCCTAAAATGTTACCTTTTCTACAATTATGATTTGATTTGCTTTAATTAAAAGTAACATTTTTTCCAAGTTGCCATGTCAACCAGTATTCAGCAGCAAAACAGTAGGGCTAGAAAAGTTTGTACATTCCTTAACTGGTTACCCATAATACAATACCTGAACCATAACCGGTTAATCGCAGTAGAAAACGGCTCTTGTACAGAGTGTGAACTGACGAGAATTACAGCAGAATCAAAACTTCCAGTTTTTAAAATTCAGTGAAACTTACATCTTACACTTGCTGACACAAATATATTTCCCGCATGAGCTATAGGTATACGTTCCACCTTTAATTATTTTTAAATCTTTTCCGCCATTAGTCAGTACCAATCAGGACACTTGCAGGATCACTTAAACGCAAAGTGTAGAACATGTGTATCACTATAGTTAAAATAGTTTAGACTAGAAACTGTACAACGCCTAAGCTGTCAAAGACAGAAAACGGGGTTCGTGTGTTTGCGAATGTGTGTACGTGTTTTCATACTACTAGCTCTTTTAACTAAATGGATTAAAATACAATGTTATTGCACGTATTTTCTTTAGTGTAAAAAAGAATTGTCCTAGACCCGTTTATAAGTTGCTAACAGGGTTTGAAACTAAATGTTTTCAGTACTAGTAACAACTGGGTAGTTGTAATATTTTCCACTAAAAGTGTTATGCAATTTAATAGCAATTTAGAATTGTAACTAGCAAAATGCAAGCTTGCTAGCGTCAATTTTTCGAGCCCTGGCTAATCCCGTAGCATTGATTAATTGTCAAACAATTGCATAGGTAATGTTGAGTTATTTAACCAGTGAAGCAATACCCTATACACATGAACAAGAGACAGCCCAATTATCAATGTAAGACAAGTGAGTGCTAATTATAGGATGCATTCGAGAGGACTGGGATATGCTCTTCTCTTCGTGTCCTGAATTTATCAAGCCAGGAAATATCCATTGACATAGAAGAATTTAATAACCATATACAAAATTTGAAAAGTGCTCTAAGTTTGGAAGAATTGTATCTGGAAAGTTGCCCAATGCATAATGTTTCTTTTCTGCCTGCTGTACAAGCACTGAAAATTCTTGTCTTGAGCTCCTCGTTAATTGTAGATGAAAGTTTTAATCTTCTAAACGCCAGCCAGAACCTTGAATACCTCTATTTATCATTTAACTGTCTTTCAGGAACAGCATTTCAAGAGGCAGTACCATGCCTTTCAAAGTTACAATATTTGGATGCAACTGGAATCAAACTTCATACCCATACTTATGAAGCAATACGGAATTTTGTAGCTTTCAGTGCACTCTACATGACAGTCATGATGCTCGATATGCTCTTCATTGAGCAGAACAATTAGAAGTAATTGTTAAAATTATTTAGCCTTTTTTTGTCTTCAGAAAAAACACCCAAGGTCTGGATGGCTGGTGAGACAGATTTGCTGTTTGCTGTACGCTAGGAGAGGGATGGACTCTTTAAGAAGAGCAAAATACACGCTCAGATATGGAATTCAATAGCAGCAGAAATGGAAAAACAAGGATATAGTGTAAGTAGTGGCCAGTGCTCAAACAAATGGAAATCTCTGAGTAGAAGTTATATAGAAACGGTTGATCACAATTCTAAAACCGGGGAATCTCCAAAAATATGTCAATACTTTGGAGAAATGAATCACCTCTTTGGCAACAAGCCCAGTACCCAACCAACTTTTACGTTGCATTCATCAGGTCAGTCATCATCATCATCATCAATGCATCCTCTCCTGATCAGTCAGTGTGTAAAGACAAGGATGTAGAAAATAACATCTTGGAAGGTGATAGTTCAGATTCTGAGGTTGCAGCTCCTCCTGCTCGTAAAAAAAAGTTGCTGGCCGGCAAAAGCGGAAAGCAAATTCTGTTCTGGATTTTTTGAAAGAACATAATGAGAGGCAGATAAATGAAATGAGAAGACATGAGCAGTTTCTACAGGAACAACAAGACCAAAGATTAGCAAGATTTGACCGGCTTTTAGACATTTTGCCTACCAAAAAACCATCAGTGGAATGACATCATGAGTGAATATTAAGACGATAATGATATCGATGCTGATTGTCACAGATTAGTGATTATAAATAAAGTGATGTTATTAATGGTTGGTAACTGGAAATATGTTGAATGAGATTATACTTTCTTCACCTTTATGGCAGGACATTGCATAGTCCAATATGTCTATGTTATTTTAAGATCATATATTTCACCATTATTTTACAATAAATTGTTAATTATCCAACACCCAACGAAGTTGTTAGGGGATAGAGAGACGGGTTCTGTCTGTCCATCTGTTCATAATAGTTTTATTTCTACAGTTTATACTGAAAAGTCATTTAAGGAATCGACCATTTCATTTTCTGGGGAGAGGGCATGATGCCTGGGGTTTTCATTCCACTTGGAAATTTTTTGTTCATTTACCTCAAGATAATCAGAGCAAGAAATTTTGTTTTCAACCTATTTGGGAGCATGAAGTTATTGGAATGGTCAATCCCTAGAAAATGTTTTTGAAACTTTGTATACAAATCAGGCTTGTGGCCTAGATGTACCATTTGCTATTTAGAATTCTTCAGTTTCAATATTGTGTATATATTTTTGTCCAATTGTCTGTTCATCCCTTCATTATTGACACTGTCACTTTAAGTACAAAACTTGCACGCTTTAAGATGTCTATATGAAATGTGTTGGACATATAGAACAAATATTTATCCTTTTGCTATTTGACATTCTTCAGTTTCAATGTAAAATCTTTGACAGATCTTTCATTTCCATAATATACATTTTGGCATTCTTCAGTTTCCATGTAAAATCTTTGACAGATCTTTCTTTTCCTTAATATACATTTTGGCATTCTTCAGTTTCAATGTAAAATCTTTGACAGATCTTTCATTTCCCTAATATACATTTTGGCAGAGCAGGGGATACAGATGACTCTGTCTTCTTTATATTACATGTTGTTATTAATACATGTTTTAGAAATGGGTTCATTTGAACACAGTTGTTTTGCATTTTTTAAAGTCCATTGTTGTATTCATTTGTAATGAAACACAAGTTATTGTGTCATTTAGATAGTAGCCCATTTGAGATATCTGCATGTTTATTGAAATTTCTTGCTGGCTTGCAGTGACAGCCGCTCATCAGTCCTAATAGGCTGGTCCTGGCTGATTTTGTTATAATCTTTGCAATAATTTTTAAATTATGTTATATACAAGTCCACGTGGAAAGGTATCCAGAATCTGATTTTGTTATGTATTGTTTTTTTTATAATATTGCATATAATCTGTGTAGAGACACACAATTTAGGATTCATTTTGACAATTGTAGCCTCTTATGTCCAAATGCATAATTATGTGAACGCAACTTTTAAGTTGTTACAACTTGATAATTACATGAACCTTACTTTTTTTGTTCAAAGTTATTTATTTTTCATATAGTAGTAATTTAAAGAATGTTTGACACACCTTATGAAAGATTTTATTGCTTATTTATTTTATTTTTTTCTCAATTAAAATATGAAAACTATTTTCTCTGTCTGGTATTAATTAAAGAGTTTCAGTTGAAAAGATTGAATTATATATATGACATCCATCCATCATTGATATTACAGTAAATGTCCCATATGGAGTCTTAAAATCATAAACTGACTTTATTGGCCACATTAGTATTAAGAAAAACTCCATCTTAATTTGGATGTACAGATCATTAGACAAGACCAATGACTTTATGAGAACATTCTGAAGTTAAATTTTTATTTCTGAAAATATGCTGACATGTATAAGCATGATTTGTAATACCACCACCATATTCAATGAAGAGGCCATATAGTTTTACCTATGTCCATCCACCATGTCAGTGTTCCCAATACCATATTCTATGGAATGGACATACAATTTTACCCATGTGCATTCAACTTGTCACTATATTGTAACTTTTGTTCTGCTCAGTAACTTTTGCAGGACTTTATAGATTGAAACCACATTTTGTAGAAGAGCGTGATCAGTGGTGTAGCATGAGCCCAAGCAACACCCGCAACTGCTGGAGGGCCCAGGCCCTATGAGGGTCCAAACTTCTCATCAAACAACTTGTTTTATTGGGAGGGGGCCCCATAATTAAATTTTGCGATGCAGAATTTCTTCCTACGCCACTGAGTGTGATCGGTCACTACAAAAGAAACAAACTTGTGAGGATAGAAGACTACTTTATATCACCTCCTCAACATTACAATTAAATTGAACTTTATTTAAAACTAGAAATAATCAATAGTCTATTACTCTTATCATGTTATAGCTTAAGAAAATGCTGAGACACTGAGTAACTTTGTTATATGACAGGCATAATTGTTCATGATGCACATTGGTCAGCTACACCTGATTATTTATATGCATGGCTGTTAAGCTTCCATCCCAGGCCAGAATTAGTTAAGCAGGTGATTTCTCCTTTGTTCTCCCATTACTGCATTTCGAAAAATGTTATGGTACTGACTGGCATCCTCTGCCTCTTCCATGTTGATGAAAATTTGATTATCATCATCTGTTAAAATACATAAGTTATGCAGTACACATGCTGCCTGCAAGATTACAAATTTTTTACAACATCAGTACAGTGAAGTGCATTCAAACGCCTAAATCAACCTTTTAGGTGACCAATGGCCCTTTCTACAGTTTGCCTGATCCCTGATATGGCTCTGTTGTATCTCCGTTGCTGAGCAGTGAAGTGGCCATTGTCACGGAAAGGTGTTTGTAGCCATGTCTTGAGAGGATAAGCACCATCTCCGACCAGAAACACATGCCTCAAGATTTGATTGTATTCTGCTTTCTCGTGCAAAGAGGAATTTCTGAGAACCCTCGCATCATAAGTTGTCCCCCCGGCCATCCAACAAATGCATCCGTTATAAACAACCTGTAGTCTACAACAATTTGTAGCTGTACTCATGGGAAGCCTTTTCTGTTAACATAGTCTCTTTCTCCATCCACAAGATGGACTAATCTGATATGTGTGCCATCAATCACCCCTGCAACATCGGGAATACCACTGACAGCCTGAAAAGAAGTCACAATTTCTTGACGTTGGTCATGATCAGGCCATTTGATAAATTTGTTAGCACCGTCTGCTATAACACTGGCGACGGAATGAATACAGTCTTGGGCAGTACTTGGGGAAATACCAAACAAGTTCGCAGTCTCTCTAACACTTTTTTAGTAACTAATATACCATAGAAACACTAGTAGCTGTTTAGCGGGAGAAATTGGGTCCCGTACCCCGTCTTTCCTGAACAAAGCACCCCCAAACTCTGCCAATACCAAGGTATAAACAGTTTTCCCAATCCTGAAATGACGGCGGAACTCATGGTCGTCCATGTTAGGTACAATTTCCTCAGCAAAGCCTTTCACTTTGGCCACATCATCTCGCCGAGCTAATATGCCAAGCAAAATAGTATCGTCGAATTTATACATTAAGTCAGTTTCTTCTCGTTCTATCGCGAAAAGCCATTCAGTAACTGCCAGTAAGACCTCAGCGTCGTTGAGAGCCGCAATATTAAAGTACGTTCTACTAATTCGAGAGCGGTCATCGCGCGTACAACGTTCTCATTGTTCGATTAACCCAGGAACGTGATCTTCTTGGTCAGGAACGGGTCTCTCGAATGCACCCATAGGTAGCCAACGAAATACGGAGAACAGAATTATTAATGTTCCCCATTCATAGCTCACATACTTCACCTGGTGCATAAAGTTTATAGCTTTCTATAAATTTATGCAGACAATCTTCATAAGGTGGTGGGAACTACAAATGGAGCCCCAGCAGGTGTCTGAATATGAATAATTTACTTGTTTTTCAAGAACATTGAAATGAAAAAAGAGCATTTCGTCTCCCTGATCAAGGTTTCATCACGAAAATTAAATAACACTTTTTTGCACAAGCCCAATTGGCAACTCACTGAGAATATTGGATGTGCCTGATATAGGCTATCATATATTTAAAGTACTCTCCATGTATTTAATAATTATTATTATACAATTTTCATAATTAATCCATTCAGATTTTCCCCCCGAAATTTCCCAATATGACCATTTTACAGGCATACATTCAGAATTCCATGAACCATGGGCTCCATTTTCAAACTACAAAAAATCCCTGCTTTTGAAACGAATTTTTAAAAAATCAGACAATACATTACATGTGGAGGTATGTTATAATCTGATTGTTATTATCTGCAGTAAGTAGTTCACACAAATACCTTAGTTCCAAAAGTGCAAATTCGTAGGAAAATGCAACTTTAAGGAAAGGCGCCTCATCCCCTCCCCCTTCTCTAGTCTGGAGCTAAGTGTAGCTAGGATAATCTTGTTTTACTCACTTCCTCCTGTCCTTTGACAGCCAGAGGTGGTTCCAGGGCATATTCCCCTGTATCGTGAGGATGCACTGTAGAATCACGACCAAGACCCAGTAGCTTGTGTTCATGAAAACCTTGAAAATAAAATATGAGCAACAATAAAAACATTATTGCTTAATATGACCCTTACTTCTTCAATGAAAGAGTGTTATTTTTAAGTTTTCAAAAAGAGGTTACATAAAATTTTCGGGACTTGTTTGAAAAACGGAGTCAATGACTGTCATGTGAATATTATTTTTTCTCAAAAATGATAAACTGGAATGAATATCAGCACTGTCAAATTCATAACCGTTCATTTTTAAAATTAAAAGCAAACGTTTAATATTAAAAGCAAACGGTATCTACAGTATATTTATATTTCTGATCCAATAGTTTGCTATTTGCAGAAGTATAAATGTCGACCATTATGTTTCGATCTACATGACTACTGCTGCAAATTCCATACGAACATTGACAAAGCAAGGAAAATTCTTTGTTTGTAGCCTCAATCACAAAGAAATTCTGGAGGTTTTATGTTGTTTATTTACAACATTAAATAACATTCTCTTGTATTCATACTAATAAAGTAAATACAAATGACTTGTATCACGGTATCAAATTCCAATTCTTATGGTAGCCTATTTAATTGGCTGCCATTGTGTGCAGTAATTAAGTCATACAACAACTTAACAGAATCAAATCAAGAAAAAAGTCTACGTGCAGAAAGTTAGCTAAGTATTTCTTTTTATTACTTTGTTAGAACGTTTAGTAAAATGGAAGTTGAAAAGATCTATTTGGAACATTCTAAATAATAACCTTTCATCTGTTATGTCTGATGTTTATATAATATTATAAATATTTTAGGAAATTATATATGTTTCTTGACTTTAATATTTGCTTAAACCTTCATGTTAAGTATAATGTTGACATGTTTAGCTATTGTCCTTGAATTAGGTTGTTTACTTAGTATTTGAGTTCAAGGACTGTTTTGGTAAACAAGTTGTTGATTCAATTTGAGGTCAAGGTTTATTTTGTTTACAGATACAACTAGAATTTCCCTTAGAGTTGTGTTAAGAGATATAATATATAGTAGATATAGTAATTATTTAATTAAACGGATATAGTAATTCATTCAGAACATTCTATATTTAGGACACTTTGGATTATTTGGATTTTAATTCACCTTACTGTAAGTGTCTTATGAATTTTCGCTTTAATTGTCTAGAAATAAATTACTTGTTGATTTTTACTTGATTTGTTGGTTTCACTTTCTTTCTGTTACATTTTTCTTAGACCATAGAGCCGTAACAGAAATTGGGGTTTCGTCCGAGATAGAATTTCTTCAAAGCATATTTGAGATATTAAAGTTATCTTTGAATTTCATATTGATTTTCCCTCGGAATTTTTGTTGTCGTTGGCAAAGATTATAATTTGAGGATTTTATTTTTTTTAGTGAAACCAACAAGCATTCACAATGGCATCTAATGTTCAGAATTTCATTTCAAATCCTACTCGGGAGGGGTTAGAGTTGCTCGAACTTTCCAGAAAATATAGTTTGTCTGAGGCGAAAGCATCATTGCCAACACAGGAGATAAAAATTATTTTAATTCAATATTTAGTAGGAAAGGGAATTTTGTTAGTAGTTATTTAAGTTTGAAGAGAGAAGCCTGTATCTGGTTCTGACAGGAAATTAAGGGAATTAGAATTAAAGAACCAGATGGATTTAGAATTAGCAAAGCTTCAGAGATAAAGAGGAGAGACAGATACAGAAAGAGAAAGAAATCATGAAGATGCACAAAGAGAGAGAGAGAGAGAGAGAAGGGAAATGCAATTAAGAGAATTAGAACTGGCAAGCAAAGCACACTCACCCTTTATACACAAGTTCAGGTTTTGATGTTACAAGATATATTAGGTTAGTACCCCCTTTTCAGGAAAAAGAGGTAGATAAATACTTTCTTCACTTTGAGAAAATTGCTGAAAACTTGAAATTGCCCAGAGAGCATTGGACTTGTTTATTACAAAGTGTACTTATTGGCAAAGCTCGTGAAGTCTACACTTCACTGTCAGTACAACAAAGCACTGAGTATTATGTGGTTAAGGAGTACATCTTGAAGGCTTATGAGTTGGTACTTGAGGCATATCGGCAAAAGGTTAGGAATTGTAGAAAAGAAACTGGACAAACTCGCGTCGAATTTGCAAGGGATACAGAACAACTATTTGATAGGTGGTGCTCAGCCAAGAATGTTGATCAAAATTACGATAACCTCAGACAGCTCGTATTAATTGAAGAGTTCAAGAGCTGCATCCATAGTGAGGTTAAGACCTATCTTGACGAGCAGAAAGTGGACTCTTTGGAAAATGCTTCTCGTATGTCTGCCAAGCCTATCCCTATTAAAATATTAAGGAGCACATGAGCTTCTCAGAGTCTTTTATTATCAGGTACTTTGTCTTTGTTTTGTGAAAGTGTTCTTATTCAGGAAGTTGAGTGCGGCTTTGTAAATGTTCCTCTCCATTGTGTCAATTTGACATCAGACTTAGTTTCCGGACCTGTGACTGTTGGGGCAGTGTCTTCTTTACCCATAGAGGGTGTTCATTTATTACTAGGCAATGACCTATCTGGAGATAAGGTTGTGGGTAATCCACTTGTAACTGACAAGCCTTGTTTGGATCAGAAAGTTGATCCTGTCGAAATCGAAATCCCCGATTTGTAACCTGCTTGTGCAGTTACCAGAGCTATGGCAAAAAGAGCTCTTGAGCGTGATGTTGATCAGGAACCTATTCCTTTAGCTGACACATGTATTCGGCTGTCTTTTGATGAGGTCACTTCTTCCTCAGGTATTGATCAATCAAACGGTATTGATTACAGTGATTCTCTTTTGACAACTCATTCTCTTTATTCTAATCAGGGTGACAAACGACAATCACTTGTCATTGAACAGGAGCAAGATCCCGAAATATCCTGTTTGTTTGAGAGGGCTATTAGTGAAACTGAAGCCACAAAAGTTCCAGTGTGTCACATTGTGAAAAATGGAGTCCACCTGAGGTACCTGATGGTGACGAGTGGTCAGTGAGCTATCAAACTGTTGTTCCTAAGTCATATCGACAGGAAATTCTTAGTCTAGCCCATGAAACTCCTTTGGCTGGTCATTTAGGAATCCTTAAGACTTATCACAAGATCTTGAATTATTTTTATTGACCGAAACTTAAAAGTGATGTTTCTAAATACTGCAGATCGTGTCACACTTGTCAAATGGTAGGAAAACCCAGTTAGAAGATACCAAAGGCTCATCTGCAACCTATTCCTGCATTTGACGAATCATTTAGTAGAATAATGGTGGACTGTGTCGGTCCCTTACCTAAAACAAGTCAGGCAACCCATACTTTTTGACCATCATGTGTGCGTCCACAAGATTTCCAGAGGCAATTCATCTGAGAAATATAAAAACTAAAACCATAGTGAAAGCTTTGGTGAAGTTTTTTTCACTTGTTGGCCTTCCTACATTTGTCGAGTCGGATCAAAGGTCAAATTTTATGTCTGGAATTTTCCAAAAGTTACGCATGAATTAGGCATCCAACAGTTTAAATCTTCTGCCTATCATCCTGAAAGTCAAGGTGCTTTGGAAAGATTTCATCAAACTTTGAAGAATATGATTCGGTCATATTGCTTTGATACAGGAAAGGATTGGGATGAGGTTGTTCATTTGTTGTTGTTTGCTGTTAGGGAATCGGTTAAAGAGTCATTGGGTTTTAGTCCCTTTGAACTGGTTTTTGGACATACTGTCCGTGGACCATTGAAATTATTGAAAGAGAAACTTCTTTCAAATGAAGATTCAAAGATTAATCTTCTTTTGACTACGTCTCTGATTTCAAATACAAGTTGTGAAAGGCCTGTGAAGTAGCAAGAACTAATCTTCACACTACCGAGTCAGAAATGAAATTAAAGTATGACAGAAATATACAGGAAAGGAGTTTTCAACCAGGTGAGAAAGTTCTGGCTCTCTTGCCCATACCTCAAAATCCTCTTCGTCTAAATTGTATGGTCCTTATACCGTTGAAATGAAAGTAAATAATCTGGATCAGAAACTTTAACATCTACAACAACAGGAAAGAAATGAACTAAAACAGCTCTTGTTTAATGATGTTCCTACACGAACAAATACAATCTATCATGACGTTGACATTGTAGTTTCTACACCTGTGAAACAAAATCCTTACAGGATTAATCCTCTCAAACAGGAATATTTGAAGAAAGAAATCCAGTATTTACTGGAGAATGATTTTATCGAACCAAGTAAAAGTAACTGGAGTTCACCATGTATTCTTGTTCTAAGCCAGATAATACATTCCGCATGTGTACTGACCATATAAAAGTCAACAGTGTCACTAAACGGATTCACTTCCAATATCAAGAATGGACGATTGCATTGATAAATTGGAAATGCGAAATATGTCACCAAGTGTGACCTTTTAAAAGGATTCTGGCAAATTCCACTCACGAAAAGGGCAAAAGAAATTTCAGAATATGCAAGTCCAGGACTTTATCAATATATAGGCATGCCGTTTAGAATGACAAATTCTCCTGCAACGTTTCAACGTCTGGTTAACATGATAACATCTGGTCTAGATAATTGTGACGCGTACATCGATGACGTCATTAATCTGAAACGACACCTCGGAAGATCACTTGGAAACCATTCGGAAATTCTTCGATAGACTCGGTGATGCAAATCTGACGATTAATTTGAGCAAAAGTGAGTTTTGCCATGCTTGTATCACATTTTTAGGTCATATTGTAGGACAAGGTCAAGTTAAATGTATAGAAGCTAAAGTCAAAGCTATCTCTGAATTTCCGGTGCCAATTTGTAAAAAAAAGCAACTGATGCGATTTTTAGGTATGGCTGGATATTATTGGAAATTTTGTTCAAATTGTTCTATAATTGTTGAACCTTTGACGAGTAAAAAAAAAAAAGAAAAAAAAATTTCATTGGTCTGCCAAGTGTCAGGAATCTTCTGACAAGTTAAAGGCCATGCTTAAGAAAGCACCAGTTCTTTCTGCACCAAATTTCAGCCAATCATTTCAAATTGTCTGTTGAAGCAAGTGATGTAGGGGTTGGTGGAGTATTGATTCTAGAAGACAAAAATGGTGTGGAGCACTCTGTGTATTATTTTTCTAAGAAACTAAACAAGCACCAGAAAAATTATTCCACAATTGAGAAGGAATGTTTGACTTTGATATTGGCTTTAGAACATTTTGAAGTCTATGTTACCTCGGCTCTTTCTCCGATTATTATGTACAATGATCACAATCACCTTACTTTCATCAACAAAATGAAAGATAAAAATCGGAGATTGTTGAGATGGAGTTTAATATTACAGGGAATAACATTGACATTAGATCCATCAGGGGAAAAGATAATGTGATCGCAGATGCACTCTCACGTTCATAGAAGTATTATATTGTTTTATGAATTAAGTTCAGTATCATAAAACATCTGCCTATGTAATTTTGGTTATTATAGTATTAGAAAAATATTTTAAAGAAAGGTTTATTGCATACATCTTTTTTTCATGCGGGGAGGTGTTATGTATGATGTTTATATAATATTATCAATATTTTAGGAAATTATAAATGTTTCTTGACTTTAATATTTGCTAAAACCTTCATGTTAAGTATAATGTTGACATGTTTAGCTCTTGTCCTTGAATTAGGATGTTTACTTAGTATTTGAGTTCAAGGACGGTTTTGGTAAACAAGTTGTTGATTCAATTTGAGGTCAAGGTTGATTCTGTTTACAGATAAAACTAGAATTTATCTTAGATAAGTCACATGCAGAATGTTCTAGAATATTATGGTGTATGTGACTCTTAACACACAATTCTTTGTATATACCATGTTTAGTGGACAGTTTTTCAATTTTGACCTTAATATCGGTCTTTAAAGAGCCATTACAGTTGAGAAAAATCATTCCAAATTCAGAGAGAGAAATTATTTAAATTTTTTAAATATATTAATTGGATTGCAAAGGTGCTCGTAGACTTTTGGATTTTGAATCGATGATTTGGGGATAAATTGCTTGTTGATTTTTATTAGATTTGTTGGTTTCAGTTACTTTCTGTTACATTTTTCTTAGACCATAGAGTCGTAACACATCACTTCACCCAATTTTCCTACCACATAGTCCTATTCTGGTGGAAAACAGATTCGAGGTCCTTAGTTAAATTCATAGTTTGTACAACCTTGATAAATCCTTGAATTTGAGGGGTTGCCTTGAAAACTCTTTGAATTGTGAATTTTCAAGGTGTTATCCTTGAAAAGCCCTTGAATTTATTGAAACTTCTTAAAATGTTCCCAGACAGAACTCTTTGAATTTATACGAGGGAATACATAAAGATGAAACTGAATAAACTATCACTTTTAAATTTAGAATTTGTTGTTTACTTATTTTTTAAAAGTAATGAATAAACAAATAAATAAAACGGGATTAAATTGGATGGATCAAATGACACCTGACACGGGTAATTATAATATAGAGTAGCATCCCCTTCCTGCAGTGGCATGCTAATTAGTTGTATATTAGTATCTGTTTATGCAGTGATAAACAAGAAAACATGGGGAGAAAGTTCAATTTCTATATATTACCATCTGACATGTGCGTTTTCAGAAGCTTGGTATCTTGATATATACAGATGCATTATGAGGAGTACTACACTATTCAGACGGAATTAGATTAACATGACCAGCATTTCGCTCTTCAGTGATGCACTAGGTTTCTGTTTACTTTCTCAGGCACTTTTTGCCTGCAGAGTAATGTACCTCGAGATGTATATGCATCATGAAACTTACTGCATTGTTCACAATAATATCACGGTCAACAGAAAAATGGATGAAACAATATATCATTTGATCCCTTTAATCGGATGTCCTGCTGTCAAATGAAATATGCAAGTGAAACTTTACCATGACTTGGTATCTTGTTTTTTTTAGCTCCCTTAAAAGTCGTGAGCCCTGCAATATCGTGGTGATGCAATGGTTTCCATTCTGTATTAAAAAGCTGACCTTATAGACGTGATAAAATGGTACAAATATACTATATTGGTGTCAGGTTTTATGGCCTCTAATCAGGAGTGACCTCTCTTGAAACGGATACCATTGTACTGAGAAACCACCCCCTCTTCTAAAATTCATTGCAGCATTTTGGCTAATGTGGAAGAAACATTGTGTTACCATTTTCCCTCTGCCACAACTTGAAATACATGCACAAGGGATCTTTTTTTGGGAGCCCTTTCACCAGAAAATGTATTTTAAAAAGATGTATTGTTTATAATGGCTGTGTTTATGAAAGCTGGTGCTGATGTGCACTCAAACAAGGACCTGAATTTTGAACTTGGCCATTCATCCTTCTTTAACCTAGAAAGATTATTATGTAAATGTCGATGTCTTCTAATCTTTTGGCTGCAGAGTCATGCAATTTTGGTAAAGAGATTCATCTTTATGAGTTCAGATGTCAATCACCAAATGTATGTCACTACGAGGACATGTCTTGTTTGACCGGGGTCCAAAATTTCTATTCAGTATCCAGCTAAGCTGGTTATCAATGGCACTGTCGTAAGTGACGAATTCCCAGATTAGTTGGATACAATGAAAGGTTCCCGTAATATGTCACTCATATGTGCAACCTTTCCAGACAAGCCAGCAAAGTAATTTTGCCCCTGGTCAGTTACTAAACACCTGTATTCAAAGAGTGAATCATGATCAAAATATGAACATTCGAAGCAGCAATAGCCTATATGATCGAGTACATTCTGTATTGCGTGACAATATAACTGAAGAATCAGAATCAGAATCAAATGTGGACGAAGTAGGAGAAAACAATGTAGATACATTTCCCCCCTCAACGAGTTCAGTTAGTACAGAGCGTGTGACTAGAGACGAAATAGCGATGAGTACAGCACCAGAAAAGCAACATCAGCATCAGGACACCTCAATGGTATTTGTTGATTATGACGAGCAAGGTATCAATATCACTTTAAAGCAATCTGTACAACAGCAACAGATCGTAAACATGTCTATCGAGAAACAAGTGGATATTTTCTCCGGTTCTGACACAAACAATGCACCAACTACTCGATCTAAAAATAGATTACCTCCGCCAGGAACACAGTCTATGTTTTGCTCGAATGCCCCAACAAACGTACCTGGACGCCAATTATCAACTCGAAGCGCACCAGCAAACATACCTGGACACCAATTACTCACGAGAAATAATGTTACTGAACAAACCGTTGGCCATCCGTCGAATCAAAATTGCACCAATTATGGTCATTGTCATGGGACGAGATCTTCGTCAGGAAAATGCAAAGGTACATTACGCAGCCAACTGTAACCAGGACAATACCTAGTAACACTTTACATACAAATAACCAAAGGTCACCACAGGACACGAGAGGACAGGATACTAGAAACTTAGACATCGATTCAAGATGTGGCAATGAAAAAGGAAGCGCAGAGAGAACTAGGCAGGGCGGGGGAAAGAGACTACGCTTTTCTCTATTAAATATTCAAGGGTTATCTACAAAAAGAGTAAATAAACTAAAAAGTAAAGAGCTAAACGAAATATTTTCCACAAATGATGTTGTTCTTCTTACAGAAACTTGGACAAATGAATTATCTGACTTGGGTATACAAAATTTTACATCAGTAGTAAAGGGTGGGTAAATAGGCCCGCGATTTTATCGGGTGGCACTACAGGCCCAAACGGGAATGAACTATGGGGCCTCTCCAGGCCCAAACGGGAATGGACTATGGGGCCTCTACAGGCCCAAACGGGAAAGGAACGGGAAAAGGAAACAAGGGAGGAAGGGATAGAAGTATGGCAATAATGGAAAATTAATCTTTTCTTGTGAAATGGGTGGCCCTGAAAAGGGCCGTTGTTTTTTTTTTTTTTTTGGTTTTGACATACATATCTCCTGGAGGGTCTTCTTTTCCTTAAACTTCTACGGACTTCCGGTCCGTAGAAGAGCACCCTTTTCAGACAAACTTGTCTCTCCACATAGATGGACGTTTCCATATTGCTGTCTCTGTGATCTTCGTGATAGCCCATGAAGCATTTACATACATGGGGAATTCTGGGTCAAACAACATCCCCGAGACAATAGTCGATGACTCGACGCTAGTCCACATTTTGTTTCTTCTTCTGGAGTGGTCTTGGAGAAAACCGGTAAAGCTTTACGAGACAAGCGGTGGTATATATACCCTATGAGTGGATTGAAATGGTTTGAAATCAACTACCAATCCAAGTGCGCGTTACAAGTGGGTCGGTTTTTCTTCCAATGGGAAGAGAGTAGGGTGTGACGTCATTTTGGGTATAAAGGCATCACAGCGTTCGTAGGGTTTTACCTTGAGCAGCCGAATGGAGACCGCAAAGACTACTATGTATTGGAGTGAGCCTGCAACGGCCAATGCCGTATTGAACTTCCAACCGGAAGATTTTAATTTAGATTTTGTGGACTTTCTGTCTGAAGAAGTTATGCCTGAAACTACCACGACTGCTATACCACCAGTCTCTTTTCCTGTCATCGAGGATTTTAAAAAGAGACAGCAAGAAGAAATGGAAATTTTTTTTAAAGCGGCAGAGAGAAGCCGAAGAAGTGTGTCTTCAACAAGAAGAGGAAAGGAGAAAACAAGAAGAAGAACTAAGAAAGATAGAAGAGGAGAAGAGTGAAGCACAGATAGAAGAGAGTGATGAAGATAAAACGGTGAGTCTACTCCAAGACATTTTATCTGAGTTAAAAAATCTAAGAAAGCTGTATCAGTATTCTTTAACTCAACCAAAGAGAAAAAGACCATCACGGGCTAAACATGCGAAACCCATCACGACTACTAGTGAGATGCTACCACCACCACCATTCACTACGACTACTACTACCACCACCAAAGCAGCAGCAGCAGGAATTGGACTGGGTCGTGGAAAAGGATTGCGACAGTTGAAGTTAATTATGTCCAGTCCATAAGTTTGTTTAACAAGCAAGCAAACACCCCAACGGTCCTTTTCAGGGCCACCCAGATCTTTAGAAAAGAGTATCATTCAATTTTGCCAAAAAAAAAATCAAGTAAAACTTTAAATCCCATTCCTTGGTTTTGTGTAAGAGTGAGTAAGTGCGTGCGTGCGTGCATCCATACTCTAAAATAACAACACAAAGACACTTACTTTTTTTCCATTCTGCTCTATTCTCTTTATTTTACAATGAACATCACACCACACTCAAAAAAAGTTCATTGTTCACTGTCTGTCTCTCTTGTTCTTCTTGAATTTCTTCACAGGGATCAAGGGTTCTTCTTGATTCTCACTGTCTTCCAGTCGTCTAGCTTTCTTGCTTTTCTTGACGATAGGTTCTACTTCTTCTTCTGGGGCTGCTTCCTCCCTCTCTGGTAGGTTTTCTTGTTTCTGAGGACACTCCGAAGACCAATGTCCTTTTCCTTTACAATGATAACAAGTATCTTTCCCTTTGTCTCTCTTTTCTTTTTCTTGACGTTGTGGACATTCTGGAGCCCAATGACCTTTCTCTTGGCAGATATAACAAGTATCTTGACTTTTATCTCGAGAGGTAGAGGAGGAGGAGTAGTCCTTACTCTTACTGGTATACTTTGGAAGGACTGTCTGCAAATCTCTCACCAAAAAAGCAATCTGTCTTCTTGTCTCTTCCATCTTCACTGTTTGAAAGTGTAATCACAAAGACTGATTCTGAGGGTAAGAAGGTCTCTCTATATATAGTCTCCTGTGTGAAATTGAATCAGATTCAAATCAGACTTCAAGATGAAAAGATCACGCCAAATCTATGAGAAAACAGAAGAAGAAACGAAGAGGCCACGACGACGAAGATTTTCCGTGCCGCCTGAAACACCGCTTGCTGAAGTGCTAGCTCAAGTCCATGCTAGCGATTACGAAGAAGAGATGAGTGAGCCTGAAACCAAAAACTTCTACCCAGCCCAAAAAAACCACCCCAGACCAAGAAAGACCTACTACCGTGGCTCCCGAAAATTACTATCGTATTCGAGAGACGCAAAAAATAACCTCTAGAAAATTTAGAACCACGGCATACAGTCACACGGTTCACTTTAAAGACTTCAAGTCTGAAGTACCTCCCGAGTAAGCTGCCGGGTTCATTACCGATTTGTGGGGTTCTGTGTTACAGAACTTGAAACGACAATGTGGAGCCAAAGAAGACGATCGATTGAGACTGGCCATCCATCACGACAGTTTGAAGTCCCCTGTCTGGATCGAGTTCAGCACCCCGGCAGAATTAATACCAGCCAAAGTCATCACCAAAATAGAACACGTTCAACAATCCAACGAAAAGTTTGTCATCACGGATGGAAAGGCTACACTTCACATGACTCAAGTCTCTCCTCCTCGAGGGAGCGGACGAAGAAGGAAAGCGTTACTGCTGGACGACCTTCGCAGTACCAAACACAGTGTCGTCCAAATCGACAATGCTCAAGACCAGACGTTTTTGGCTCGGGCCATCGTAGTGGGGCGAACGTATGCCAACAAGAACGAGAGCACAGAATGAAAAAGAGCCTGGAAGAACATTCGACGATCTAACAGAGTCCAACAACGAAAAGAAGCAGAACTCCTGTTACGACAAGCAGCCATACCCAAAGAGACCGTGTGTGGCATTTCTCAAATTCAACAACTTCAAGACGTCTTGGCTCCTGGCTACAACTTGAAAGTACATCCTCAAGAAGTACGCGGAGCTCTGCTGTTTCGAGGCCCCGATTTCCCCGAGGGAAAATACATTCACGTCTATTACCATCGAGAACATTTCGATGCCATCACCAGTATCACAGGATTTCTAGGACACTCTTACTACTGCGAGAAATGCGACAAAGGATTTAACAATCGGGAGCGACACACTCTTTGCGGTCAGAGATGTCGGGGATGTTTAGCGGCCAAACCATGCCTTCCTGAACAACACGTCCATTGTGAGACGTGTCGACGAACTTTTGTCAGTCCCTCTTGTTACGAACAGCATCGCAGAACACAAGGACACCAACAAAAATGTGCTTGCTACTTATTGAAATTGTGCTCCACGTGTGGACAACTGATTGAAACCAACGACCCCAAGAGACACGTTTGTGCTGGAAAGAAAAGATGCTGCTTTTGTCAGCAGATGGTGGATTATGATCATCAATGTTTCATGGAAAAGTACGACAATACAGAGAAGAAAGAATTAAAGAACGATCAGAACAAGAAGACCCAAGTGGATTTCATCTTTTTGATTTTGAATGCATGCAAGAAACGGGCATTCACATTCCCAATTTTATGCGTGGCTCATCGGGCTTATGAGAAGTGCATCCAAGAATCTATCCATTTTCACTGTCCTCATTGTAGTAGGACTCCAGGAGGACGTGAAAAAATCTTTCGTGGTCCTAACACTTTGCCCGAGTTTGCTGAATGGATTTTAGACCCCATCGACGATACTTGGATCGAAGAGGACATTCAACGTTACGGAGACTGTCATCGCTATGCGACCGTCATAGCTCACAATTTCTCGGGATACGATGGACAGTTTTTTTTATTAAGATATTATTCGCAACAAGGTACCGAATGCCCTAAAGTCACCATGAACGGAAACAAACTCATTTACATGAAAGTGGGACAAGTGCAATTCAAAGATTCCATAAGTTTTTTGGCCATGCCTTTGAGTCGAACGCCAAAAACATTTGGCATGACAGAAATGGCCAAAGGATATTTTCCCCACTTCTTCAATACGGAAGCCAATCAACACGCCGTGCTACCGCATTTGCCTGACGTGGACTGTTACGACCCCGAGGGAATGCGCCCCGAACAGCGAGAAGCCTTTCACACTTGGTACCGCGCTCACGAGTTAGAACCGTTTGACTTCCAAGAAGAAATGCTCAAGTACTGTCGATCTGATGTGGACATTTTACGCCGTTGCTGTGGAAAGTTTCGACAGTTATTTCTAGATCACGGAAACATCGATCCTTTGAAAGAAGCGGCCACCCTACCTAAAGCCTGTGCCTAAGTGTACACCAGAAACTTCATGCCCGAGAACGAAGTAGCCATCATAGACTCCAACAAGTCTCTCTTTACCAAGCGTCAATACTCGGCCAAAGCTTTGCGTTGGCTCCATTACTTGTGCCAAAAAGAAGACAAATGGATACAACATGCCAGAAACGGAGGAGGAGAAAAGAAGATTGGATCTTATTCCGTGGATGGATGGGATTTAGAAAACCCGCACACGGTGTACGAGTTTCAGGGCTGCTTGTTTCACGGATGCCCTACCTGTTTTCCTAAACGAAACATGAAAAGTCCTTTTTTAGACTCCACCATGGAACAGTTGTACGAACGCACTTACCAACGAAGACTCCACTTAGAAAGTCAAGGATACCAAGTGGTAGAAATGTGGGAGCACGAGTACGATCGCCGTTTGAAAACCGATTCTGAATTCAGGAGCATCACCGAAAGTTACGACGTGACCGGCATTGAACCTTTGGATCCACGCCACAGTTTATTTGGAGGACGAACCAATGCCCCTCGCTTGCTGTACGACGTAGACGAATCAAAAGGAGAAGAAATCAAGTACATCGACGTGTGTTCGTTGTATCCTTGGGTGTGTAAATACAAATGATTTACAACCGGACACCCTGAAATCTTGACAGAACACATCGACGTAGAACACATTCGTCAATACGAAGGATTAATCAAATGTAAAGTCTTACCCCCGACCAACTTGTACCATCCTATCTTACCTCATCATTGCCAAGGAAAACTGATGTTTCCTTTATGCCGTACGTGTGCCGAAACATGCAACCAAGATCACCCCTGTGACCACACGGAGGAAGAATGCGCTTTGACAGGGACGTGGGTCAGCGCCGAATTGTTTCGGGCTCTGGATCGTAGATACCGTTTGTTGAAAGTGTACGAAATCTGGCACTTTCCAATCACAGCACAATACCAAAAGGACGACGCCTCGAATCCAGGCATTTTCTTGGGGTACCTCAACCAATTTTTAAAACTCAAACAAGAAGCCAGCGGCTATCCCTCGTGGTGTCAGACTCTTGAAGACCAAGTTCGATTCAAAGAAGAGTACCGTGACATCGAAGGCATCACTTTGGAAGACGTAGAAAAACACGAAGGAAGAAGATCGTTTGCCAAAGTCATGCTCAATTGCTTGTGGGGAAAAATGGCACAACGTACGATCTTACCCAAGACGGAATACTTGACCGATCCCTATCTCTACTTTAAATTGGTGGACGACAAAAGTAAACTAGTCAAACACGTCGAAATCGTCCGTGATGATTTGATCTTAGTCAATTTTGAAGAAGAATGCAAGTTTGTAAAGCCCAACCATTTTAGCAACGTGGTCATTGCAGCTTACGTGACCGCTCATGCTCGCTTGAAGTTGTACGACGAAGCTTTAGAAGTCTTGGGAGATCGTGTCCTGTACTTTGACACCGACAGTTGTATCTACATCCATCGCCCCGGTTGCCCACACCCTACCATCCAAGGAGATCGTTTAGGAGCCTGGACTGACGAGCACCCTCAAGACATCATCCTGAGTTTTGCCAGCGGTGGCCCTAAAAATTACGGCTACCGATACCGAGACCCACAAGGCCAATTTCACACCCAATGTAAAGTCAAAGGATTGACCCTGAACTATCGAACCAGCCAATTGGTCAATTTTGAGGTTTTGAAAAATGCTTTGCTGTCTGGACAAGTGGAATACTTTCGAGTGCAAACGTTAGAACCTCACAAGATCGTACGGTTACCCAATCACCAAATCGTCAGTCTTCCTTTACAAAAAGTTTACCAAATCGTGTACCAGAAACGAGTGAGACTTCCAGACCACACCACTTTGCCTTACGGACACGGCAATCTGCAGTATAAAAAAGGGACCCCCTGAACAGAAAGATACCAAGATTGACGATGACTTCAACACCGTGTGACGAACCCACTACAGACCTCAAGTTGAAAGAATACAAACTTCCCGTGGTCTTGTCTGACTATTGTGATTGTGCCAGTCGCTTGAACACGTTTTTATGGATTACCCACTTCCAGTTCTTTAGCCAGAGCAGGATTTGTCTACTTTGGACAGAGAAGCGAAGTGCAATGTTTCAGTTGTGGTGCAACCATTCGCTTGGACCCTAAAGATTCAGCTATCCTGGAACATGTCAGATGGGTTCCAAACTGTGCTTACCTTTCTTTGGTGTTTCTACAATGCAAACAGTACCGTTCTTCAGTATAAAAAGGGGGACCCCTTCCAAACCTAACCATTCATTCCGACTTCCAAGGTTGACCGAGCAAGAAGAAAAAAGATGAGTGCGAATTTCACCTCTACTGTGAACTCCAGGTGCCATCACGACTTGGAGTGCGATGCGGTGCCATGCGAGGAGACGGATTCCGTACGCTTTGGCATCAGCGATTCACGTGATGAGACGGATGCCGTGCGCTTTGACATCAGCGATGCAGCACGACCTCACCGTCCCTCTAACGATGCAGAACGACCTTTATTCTTTATTAAACGTACACATGAATGTCATACCAACAGGAGTAAAGAATTGACGATACCTGTGGCTTTGCCTGGTTATTCCAAGTTTGAAAAGCGACTCCAGACGTTCAAAGACAAGTAGCCTAAATATCTACTACAAGCAACTATTCCCAAAGCTTTAGCCAGATCTGGATTTATCTACTTGGGAGAACGAGATAAAGTTCAGTGTTTCAGTTGCGGTGTGAGACTTCACCAATGGGAGCCTAACGACTCGGCTTACATCGAACATGCTAGATGGTCTCCGCACTGTATGTACTTGCCTTTAGTTGCCTCAGAAGAGTACACGTACGATGAGCCAGATGCCAAGAAGTAACATGTCGGATGATACTTTACAAGAATACATTCGTGGTTTATCTTTGGAGCTGCGAGAACGCATTTACCAGTATTTTGTCACCAACAAGCCTAGTTTAGAAGACCGCATTCGTGGTTTACCTTTGGAGCTGCGAGTACGTATTTACAGAGAGTTTGCCAAGATACAAGTGAAACGCAAACTCAAAGTCATTTCTCGATTTTACTCAAAATTTATTTCAACAAAGTAAAGCCCATCGGACCATCAGTCTCAATGCTCATTACGTGGTGTTATTTAAAAGCCCCAGAGACAAATCTCAAGTGCAAGTGTTAGCCAAACAGTTAGGCACTCCTTGGTTGAATTATGCGTACGACGATGCCACTCAAACACCTCATGCGTATTTACTCATTGACTTAAAACCGACCACTCCGACTATTTGAGATTTCGTACCCAATTGTTTCACCATTGGTGCCAAGAAGGAGGTCCTGTCAGTTACACGTCCCCTTCAGTCACTCTCTTAAAAAAACTATAAAAACATCCACTACGTCATTTCTGTCTCACAGTCTTCGAGATGACTTCCTTTCAAACTCATCCTTCGGCTAAATTGATTCGTGCCTTGTATGGCATCAGTCGCGAAAAGAATGCACAAGTCCGTGCTCATTTGTTAGAAGCTAGTCTCAAAGAAGTGTTACAATGGTTTACTTTGACGGCACGTCAATTACTGCAAGGCATCATTCACATCCCTCATCAAACTCAACGTTTTTTTCAAAAACATAAAGGGGCGTGGTCACAACTAGCCGATCCTAGAATCGATCCACGGACTAAAAAACAAATCATTTTAACCCCTAAAGGGAGCGGTTCTTTAGGAGGGGTCATGATTCGTTCACTTTTGAAATGGGATCCTAACGCCCAAGCCAAAAAACCAAAAAAAAAACAAAAACACCAAAAAAAAAAAAAAAAGAAGAAAAGCCCTAAAAAGAAAGCCTCCAAGAAAAAGAAAAGCACTGCCAAGAAGAAAACACCCACCACCACCACTGGCACCGCAAGAGAGGTACTGCTGCCAGGACGCAAACGTACACCCGCAAGACACCACCACGACAGCCAGCGTCCACATCATCTTCTTCACCTCCCTTCATGATGATGCCTGCCAAACCGGACTTAAGACAAGTGTTTCCTAATTTGATGCAAAAATGGAAACCCATTTCGAAAGTCACCACTTCGGGACCCTCCACTTCGGCTGATCTGGCCATTGCAGCGGCCGCTAAAAAAGTACCGTCCCCTAAAACCAAAGTTCAAGAGAGAACCGGCGTGTTACAAAGTTTAGTGGATTTATCCAAAGAAGAATTGAGACGATTTAGTCCATTGAAAACACCTCAACGAAGAGTGAGGCCTGTCATGAAGATGGTACGTCGTGCAGACAATCAGTAAAGACGTGTTCCAGCATAAAACAGAAGGATGACCTGCCAGAGACTTCAGACTTACTCCTAACCTCTAAGATGGCTCCCAAACGTGCACACCACCACCACCAAAAGAAGAAAACCAAAAAAGGACTTCCACCTCGTTTGGCGAAACATTGGGACGTCTTGTCTGTCCTGACCAAATCCAATCCTCCCATGCGAAAACAACTCATTCAAACAGCCCCAAAAGAAATCATCGATACCGTGTGTGAATGTTGTTTGAACGTCTTGAAAGGAACGGTACCTTTGTCCAAGATACAGAAATAAAAATTAGGCAAACATCGGAACGTTCTTCGTCAAATGGTCAAAAAGAAAATACGTCTCCAGCAAAAGAAAAAAATGTTGGTGCAGCGAGGAGGATTTCTACCCATGCTGATAGGACCGTTGTTAAAAATAGCGGCTCCTTTGTTAGGAACGATTGCTGGACATCTTTTAGGAGGTGTCATGCGATAAAAAAAGAAGATAAAAGGACACCCTTCTCTGGAAAGACCACGCATTTTTGTACCTTTGGATGAAATGGAAGTCAGAAACTGACTTTAGTACCTTACAAACGATGGATGGAATTCAATGGTTGGAACGAACAACGGATACCTCATTTACCACCCAATCCTAATCTCAACGAGATGTCACAGTTACAACAAGAATTACAAACGCTGATGGAACGAAGCGATTTGTCAGAAACAGAAAAATCCCAACGGTACTGTCAACTCTTACAACGTCTGCAACTCTTTCACCAAAAAGCTGTAGACGAAACATCTCCACCCACTCTGAGAGATTTCAAAGCCCTGATGAAAAGCGAACCTAAAGTCACCACCACCAAAACAGACACCGCCACGGGGATGACAGTAAAAGAAGAAGAAGAAGAGTTACAAACTCCACCTCCTAAAAAAATACGAAAGTTAGCCACACCGGGTTGGATAAAAAAGATGATGTCTACCCCTTTGCCATCAGAAGAGAAAAAGGAAGAAGTGAAGACAGAAGTCAAAACAGAACCGATGACCCCTGTTCAAACATCCTCCTTTACACCAGTGGCTCGTCGGACACGTAAAGCATTGCAATCCAAAAAGATACCCCACGAAGAAAAGAGCATTGGTACTTGGTTGACTTATTGAGGAATCAAACCATGGAGAAACTTTTAGCCAGCCTTTATTACAATCCTGGCCATGCTGCTGGTTACGGAGGAGTTCAAAAATTGTATCGAGCTGCCAAAAGTAAATTGACAAGTGTACGTTTGCCAGAAGTACGACGATGGTTACAAGAACAATCGACGTACACGTTACACAAACCCATTCGACGAAAATTTTCTAGAAGTCCAACCCAAGTGGAAGGCATCGATCATCAATGGCAAGCCGATTTAGCCGACGTCTCTCATTTGGCAGCCTACAATCGTGATCACAAATATTTGTTTTGTGTCATCGACGTGTTTTCCAAATTTGATTGGGTCGTGCCTTTGACTTCTAAAAGCAGTACCGAATTGGCACGTGCCTTAAAATTGGTCTTGAAACAAAGTGGTCGTCACCCTTTACGATGGCAAACTGACAAAGGCACCGAATTTCTAAACCAAGCTTTTCAAAAAGAATTGAAACAAAGACAGATTCATTTTTTTACCACCGAAAATCCTGAAACCAAAGCCAGTATCGTGGAACGTTTTCAAAGAACTTTGAAAGAACGCATGTGGAAATATTTTACATATCAACATACTCTCAAGTACATCGACGTGTTAACCCGTTTGGTCAAAGCGTACAATTAATCGTACCATCGAAGCATCGGATGTGCCCCCGAAGAGGTCAGCCCTGAAAACGAAGTGACCGTGTTTGATCGATTGTTTGGTACACCCCAGAGCAGACCCGAGAAAAAAACCTTGCTGGAGTTGAAGACGGGAGATTGGGTTCGCATCGGAAAAACCAAACGCACTTTTGACAAAGGTTATTTACCCAACTGGACCACCGAATTGTTTCGTGTCAATACACCCGTGCGTGGACGCAATCCTCCCGTCTATAAATTGGAAGACATGCACGGTGAAGTGCTCAAAGGAACATTTTACTTGCCTGAGTTACAACGAGTGACCAAAAAAGAAGACGCCTTGTACGACATCGAAAGCATTCTCGAACAAAGAACACGCAAAGTAGGCAAACGTCGAGTGGAAGAAGTCAAAGTACGTTGGAAAGGATATCCTCCTAGTTTTTATTCTTGGATTGCCGCTTCCCAAGTCGTCGAGTATAAAAAGAAGAAGAAGTAACCTAACATGCCATTCAACACAACCACGACCTCGATTCCTTCGCAGAGTTCTTCTCTTCAAGAATTACAAAAACAACCACTCTGGGTTTGGTGCGGAGAACGTGTGCCTAAAAATCAAATAGTCTTTTTCTGCCAAATTTTTGTGGTGTATTGTGTCATCGGAGCAGCTATTGCCAATTTGAGTTTGCAACAAGGGGACAAACAATTGTGGACCATTTTACTGAGCAGTTGCATCGGTTATCTTCTACCCAGTCCCTCTTTGAAATTTACGACGACGGACAACAGTCACCACAACAACAGCAGCCAACACCACGGTAGTACGACCAACGCCAGTCCACCACCTTCTTCCAGTCACCATAGTAGTCCTCTTTTGGAACCATTTGAATATCATTTGAACTCGAGTGACTCCTCGGACGCCAAAAGTTTGGACCTACTATGAATGACCAATTTTATTTAACCTTACCCAGTGACAGTTCCATGGATGTGTTTCCCAACAACAAATTATGTTGTTTCACGGCCAAATTACCTCAGGTCATCCAACTGAATCACGATGCTAATTGGGAAGTGGCTTTGGTAGAAATCATTCATCCTACGCAAATCAAGAATGTGTCTGGAGATCAAACCATTTTTGACGTTACAATCTTTAACGAAAAAGTGCAAAAAGAGTTGGACGCCAATGATCCTGAAATTGGGAAAAAAATTAATTTACCAGCCATCAATCCTCCCTACTCGACCTATCGCATGAGAATTTCTGAAGGGTATTATTTTAGTGCTCAACATTTGGTGGAGACGATTGCGGCCGTCTTCGAAGCCCAATTTGGCAAAGCCTTGAACAAACAAAAAAAATGGGTAGAGATCAAATACCATCCTGTGGCACGCCGTTTGGTCTTGCAATTTTTGAAAGGGTATGGGGGGGGGGGAGCCATTCGACGACAAAGAAGACAAAAACTTACCCGTGCACGACAGAAAATTAATGACCATCGCTTTTTCTTCTGGGTTGTATGATATTTTGGGTGGAAATAAAAAACATACTAGTCGAACAGTCCAAACCAACACAGATTTCGGAGATGCTTTTAAAACCCCTATCGAATTGAACGTTGGACTGAATTTAATGTTTGTGTACACCGATGTGGTAGAATACAACGTGGTGGGACACACAGCCGCTCCCTTACTGAGAGTCCTTCCTTTCAAAGCAGATTCTGCTGTCACCGCGTACGAAGAAGGTGGTGGAAACACGAATCACGTTCACCGTGAATTTGTACACCCTCATTATCTTCCAGTCAGTAAATCGTATTTTGACACTGTCAACATTAGTATAAAAGGAGATTTGGGACAAAGTGTGCCATTCATTGACAAAGGAAAAGTCACGGCGAAACTACATTTTCGAAAAAGGTTCTCCAACGCATTGTAACAAAAAATGTATCCAGTGTACCGAGGAGTGGCTCGACAACGAAGACATGGTTTAGGAGATATGTTAAAATCGGCTTTTCGGACGGTAGCCCCTATTTTGAAACCGATGATGACTCGAGGATTCCATGCCTTAAAAGATGCCGCTTTAACAGAAGGAAAAGAATTTTTGCAAAATGTCCTCATCGACAAACAAAATCCAAAAGAAGCCTTTATGAGAGCAGGAAAAAATGTGTTGATGCACACTGGCAAAGATCTTTTAGGTTTCCGAGAGAGTCCTATAAATTCACTGAACGCTTCTAGCCCTGGCATTACTTCTTCCTCCACTTCACAGCAAGGACAAGGTAGAAAGAGACGACGTCGAAATCCCTTCAGAGTTCATAAAACACACGGTGATGTTCCAAAAAAGAATAAGAAAAGAAGAACCGTCAAAGAATTAGACATGTTTGATTACTAAAGGTTTGAAAAAAATGATGCACCGAGATTCTTGCGAATGAACCAAGTCAGAACTGGATTTGTTTTCCATGCCTCCCATCATGATGACGATGCAAGAATCCCAATGGGTGGAATTTCATCCTGTATCGTCTTTGACGCCTTCAGCTCCGATCGATTTGAAATCAAAGGACAAACCGAAGATTACATCGATCTGAATAACAGCTACTTGTACCTGAAACTCCAAGTACAAAAAACGGACAACACCCTTCCTGGGGTCAATGACAGAGTGGCACCCGTCAATAATTTCATGCATTCCTTGTTCAGCGGAGTGGATTTGTACTTGAATAACAAACTGGTCAGCAGCAGTATGGATACTTACCCTTACCGTGCTTACTTGGAAAATCTCTTGACGTACGGAAAAGAAGCCAAGAACACTCATCTGGATGCTTCGGTGGTCTGGAAACCTGACACTCCGGGAAAGTTCGACACTACAGAATTGCCTGTAGCGGCGGATCTTGCAGCAAATCCAGTAGTTCAAGCAGACCAAAAAAATGTGGGATTTCACGACCGTGGAAAGAAAATCAGAGGCAGTTTAGAACTGATGGATCGATTGCATTTGGACATGTGGTTGCAAGACAAGTATTTGTTAAACGGAGTAGATGTACGTCTGAGACTGAATCGTAGTAGTCCCGCTTTCCATTTGATGGCTCATGCCAACGAGTGGAAAACCGTCATCCAAGAAGCCAGACTTTACGTGCGCCGTGTGGAAGTCTTACCTAAAGTAGCCAACGACATCAGTCAAACGTTGAGCAGAACCACTTCCAAGTATCATGGGCGACGAGTGGAAGTGAAAACATTTACCATTGCCGCTGGACTCCGATCCAAAGTCGAAGATCACGTCTTCCAAGGACAGCTCCCCAAACGTTTGCTGATTGGCATCGTCAGTAATGCAACCCTCAACGGAGACCACAGTCAAAATCCGTTCGAGTTTCAACACTTTGGTGTCACCAAGATAGAAGTCAGCCGAGATGGCAAGACCTTGTGTACCAGACCTTTCGAACCTAACTTTGCCCAGAAAAATTACTTGTGATCTTACTTGAGCCAGTTTGAAGCCACAGGACAGTTAGGCACCAACACCAGCCACGGCATTTCGTACGATGATTATGCAGGAGGATATGCGTTGTGGGGATTTGATTTCACTCCGGACCAAGGCAGCGACGAAGGACATTTCCACCCTATAAAATCAGGCCCACTTCGTGTGAAACTTCAGTTTGATCCAGCTCTAACCGAGACAGTGAACGTCGTCTTGTATGCAGAATTTGATAATACTCTAGAGATCAACAGTTTGAGAGAAGTGATTCTAGACTATTAGAAGAAGAAAAGATGCAACACGTAGAAGAAGAACCTATGGAGATAGATAATGATGACCAATTTTGTGAAGCACAACAGTCACAAATCACTGATGATGACGGGTTGATTCATCCAGAACTTCCAAAAGAAGAAGAGAATAATACTGCTCCCAAGTTTATTGGATTTATTTCTCGATGGCCTGAACAAGAAAAACATTTAGTCTCCTGTTATGCTAAGGAATTGACTGAAAGAATTAACAGCCTTACCCGAGAACATTGTCATGGATGTCAAATCGATCATCCCAGTCAGAAACAACACGACAAATGTTTGATGATGACGGCCGAAGAAAAATTGGACGAATATTTGGAAGAGGCCTGGTCTCAGATCTCGGAAGAAAAGGTGTTGAGACCATGGTATAAAGACTTGCAGGATTCTTCTTCACCTCCACTCACTCCTCTGGAGATCAAACGCATCGAAGCTCTCATTCAACAGAGTACAGAAACTATCCGCCGTGAGAATTCGTGGACTTACTTGACAGATCGATTCAAGTTTACAGTCAAGTGTAACTTGATGACTTATTATTTCCTGTGAAAAAATGGATACCAGGGAACTTCATTACCTGTTGACTCGCAGTTCCTACACTTCTTCTTGGAATCCTGTGGTGTGTGCTAAAGATGAACTACCTCATCGCAAACCTAAAGACGTTCATGCCTATGTCATCAATACCGACGACAGTCATCGACCAGGAACCCATTGGGTAGCTGTGTACTTTCCCAACGATCACAGTGGTGGTGTGGAATATTTTAATTCTTATGGATTACCTCCTTTGGAAGACGACATCATCGACTTTATGAGAAGAAATGCCATCTCTACTCGATTCAATAATCCCCGATTACAAGGATCGGATTCAATGATGTGTGGACAATATTGTGTACATTTTCTTCATCAACGCAGTCTCCGATATTCCTTAGAACATTTAGTGACTTGTTTTGATAGGGAATATGTTCAAAACGATGCTAAAGTAGAACGATGGTTTTGTGAACGTTATGGTTATCTCTTGTCTTTAGCTCAGAAACGTAGTGTGCATCAGAATGATGTTGATGTAGAAAAGTGGAAGTTCAGTTTACCTTCCCAACGTTGTCAACCCTGTAAATACGTTCCTGTTTAATATCTTGTTCATTGTTTACCTTTTTATGTTTAAAGAAGCTTCTTGTTCATTACAAAATGTTGATTTTTGAAAAAATGGTGTTGTGTGGTTTATTGAATTTGAAAAAAAAAATGTATATGCTCTATCTCTCTTTCTATCGATCTGAAGTCACCACCTCTATCCATTTCTCACTATCGATCTGAACCCCATGTTTTCCATCGCGTCCGCGCTTCTAGCATATAAAGCGGTGCGTTGGCCTGTGTAGTCACTCTCGTTAACTCGTCAAGATCTCAACAACACTTGAAGAAGATGTCAGCAGCCAAGATAAGCAAACTGAACGACGCTATGGTGAATATGCAGAGGGTGAAGCATCATTTGATGGGGACCAACCCTGAGAGAAAGACAATGATCTTCCTACAAATGGCTCATGATCTGGTGGAAGAAGTCCTAAGGAAAGAAATCATCAGGGACAGAACGGAATGATTGATTGATTGTGATTTAACGGCGCATCAGCACTGTGAGGCTATTTAGCGCCATAGAAAAGTTTGTATGAAAAATAATTTACAAATGTTAAAAGGTTCATTATCGACCAGCGATAATAGAGTCAAACAATTAAAGTGTAAACGATGAGGTGAGGGTAATATATGAAGTTTCCCGATCAACGGGTAATGTAAATGGTGTGTCTATGAGTACGGGTAAAGGTACTTAGGATGAACGACTGTACATATTGTCACAGGATGAAGCCGGGTTGGGACTGGATTAGTGAAGACACCGAAAGCAACTGCGTTAATAAGATGTTTATTTATAAACGCAATTTAAAGATGAACAAATCTGACACCATTATAACAAAAAGATAAGGAAAATTATAAAGTTCCTAACATGGAACAATCAACAACAAGTAACTCAACGAGAAAAATCAAAGATGGATTTAACAAATGGAATTTTAAACAAACGTGAATAGCATCCTATCACCAATCGACAAATAAGAGTATATGATTTACACCCCAATATAAACAAGGTCTTATTAAGTACCAAGGGTGACCAAAGCATGTGATTTATGCACTTATCAATAGAATACTCATTTATCCATCAATCTGTTAACTCGTCAATTTATCAATTTAACAAGCGATGTTGGAATATGAATTTATGAATCCGTCGTTCATATAACGATATTGAAATGGGGATGTATGAAATTATGAATATGTCGTTCATATAACGATATTGAAATGGGGATGTATGAAATTATGAATATGTCGTTCATATAACGATATTGAAATGGGGATGTATGAAATTATGAATCTATCACACATATAGCGATATTGAAATGGGAATGAATGTAATTTTGCACAGATAGCAATATTGAGATAACAATCAAATGGAACACGCAATAAATATAACTATCGTGGCGTCCGTTTGACTACCAAGATGTATCTACGGTTCCACCCGCTCTAGTCCATGGTCAAGGAGCCACCACGCATGGTCCACCCCTCCCAGTCTGTTGAAGGGTCCCTCGAGAGCCTTCACATTAACACAGACCCGTTGATCGAGAAGCCTTGGTCCCTCGCATCGAGAAAACCAGTACACTCTTCCGAAACAACGTCACCAGACACAGCGTACACGTCACACGAAACCACACAGAGTTCTGTGACTTCACACACCACCAAACCATACATATGGAACAGCTAAAAGTATAACAACTAAACCGTGTAGTACATATGACACGGTTAGTACTTTTGTATTGATATATGTTGCGCATGCGCGCACATGAATTACGCCTCGTTACACATTACATTAATCATTCAATGCATGCCGCGTATAATTAAATAATACCCGTCTGTTCAGTTACAACAAATAGCTAACTTGAACCAGCCTATAGGATTTCTAATATCATGGCGTTGTATGACCTAGGTATTGACTCTCTGTAGAATTTAGAATAAATTCTGAAACATCTAATATATGAAACAATTATGTCATATAAAACGAATAGAGTGATAAAGAATACAATCTTAAATTTCACATACCTCTACAGCTGAAGTTTTGCTCCCGTAAAGAGGTAAGCTTTCTGACAAGACTCATCGTAGTGTAATTTGTTTATAGAGAATTCGCTCTATATGTACTCTAGCTGTGACAGATATGCGCAGCAGCTAGGTACGTGAGTTTTCACTGCAGGCAATTTGCACGTGCAGCATGGGGTGAATCGCGCTCAGTATTTCAAAATAACTAGAGCCGAAAAAAATAAACAACCCCCGAGTAACGCTCTAGTCGGAAACGAAACCCGAATACATTTTTGATCACATATACACATTGATATAAACCATACAATTCCGTGACAATACCTCCCCCCTTAAAAAAAAAGTGGAAGCACTTTTAGAAAATCACGGAATTTTGCAAAAATACAAACTGAAACGTATTATTTACATTACCAGAATATCATGGTAGGACAAAAAGAACTGCAAATCACACTCTGCTTAAATAATCGGCCCCTACATTTTCCGACCCTCTGATTGCTTCGATCCGGAAACGATATGGCTGCAGAGTCAATGCCCAACGCATCAATCTTGCGTTGGCAACTTTTGCCTTGTTCAAATATATGAGAGGCTGATGGTCCGTTTCAAGGACAAATTCCCTTCCGAAAAGGTACGTGTGGAATTTACCTATATCCCACACCAGTGCCAAGCACTCCTTTTCGATCACGGAGTAGTTTTGCTCCCTAGGCAGCAATTTCCTACTAGCATAAGCTATGGGTAACTTTACCCCGTCTTGCTCCTGTAGCAAAACTGCTCCTAAGCCCGTGTCGGATGCATCAGTTCTCAATATGAACGATCTATTTAATTCTGGCAACTTTAGGATCGGTGCACTGATCAATCTTGCCTTAAGGGCGTTAAAAGCTTTCTTTTGGCATAAACCCCAAGAAACTTTATTTGGCTGCCCTTTCCTAGTCAAATCCGTCAATGGACTAGCTATAGCGGCGAAATTTGGAACGAACTTCCTATAAAAACTTATCAATCCAAGAAACGATCGTATCTGTTTCTTGGTTTCTGGCCTAGGAGCGTCTTTAAATCGCTTCAATTTTATCAGGGTGGGGTTTTAACTGCCCTGACCCACTTACTAGATGGCCCAAGCATTCCAAGTTAGAATATGCTATGCTACACTTGGAGGGTCTCGCTGTGAGATTTGCCTTGCGGAGTCTGTCGAACAGATCGACTAATGCCCTAACATGCTCTTCCCAGGTATGTGTATATACTAGAATATCGTCGACAAAACTATCTACGTTGTTCATGCCTTTCAACAATTTTCGCATAAGACGCACGCACGACGCACCGGCGTTAACCAAACCAAAAGGCATAACCTTAAACTGGAAAAGACCTTTAGGGGTCGCGAATGCCGTTAATACGCGAGCATTTTCAGCGATGGGCACCTGCCAATAACCTTTTGTTAGATCTAATTTAGAAATGTACTGGTGCCCCTGCCAATTTTGAAAACAAGCCCTCCATGTCTGGCATCGGTTCAGCATCAAACACGGTGACTTTATTTAGTTGTCGAAAGTCTATACAAAATCGATTAGTTCCGTCTTTCTTTCTAACCAATACCACGGGGGAAGAATAGGGGGAGTTTGAGGGTTCAATCACTCCCAGGTCTAACATTTTACCTACTTCCTCATCGATTGTCTCCCGTGCGTTAAAGGGTATTGGATATCCCTTTATTCTGATTGGCTCCGAGGTATTCAAGTTTATTTCGTGCGTTATTAATCCAGTATTACCTGGTCGATCTGTAAATACGTCTGGGTACTTACTTAAAATTTCCCTGACTTGCTGACGCTGACCTTCAGGTAATTCCGGGCACACGCTGACCATATCTATTCCCTCATTTCCTACAACCATGGGGTACTCAAGGGGAATTTCTGTGTTGGGGTCACTCGGCTCGTCTTCTATGACCGCAATACATACGACGTTCAAAACGCCCTTTTCAACAGTTTTATGGCATACATCACACGAACGACAGAATCGTGCTATATCACTATTTACACCTGGCCAATAAAATTCTCTTAGAACTTTGTCAGTCGTCCTCTTCCTACTCAAGTGACCTGCACTACCGAACTCGTGCGCTACTCTAAGTATACGGGACCTGAATTTCTGGGGGACGACCAGTTGGAAATACTTTCTACCATCCAACGTGGTAAATTGCCTGTACATTAAACTTTCCCTACGTATAAATTTCAAACTTGAACCGCCCTTACAATGTTTGCGGTACCAGTTACGATCCTCTCCGCGGTCGCGCTCAAGGACGCGTCATGCCCTTGCTCACGCGTAAATTCATCGCGCGAGATATCGGTCACGGCTTCCGGAAGTTTCAACTTACGTAATGGCGTTTTCTTCGCCTGCGCCTGCGCCCTAGTTTCGGCCGTTTGTACAATTGGAAACCGGAAGTCAGACTGAGTTGGGAGTCTGGAGCCCTCGACATTTCCGATAGTTAGGTCGTATATGGGGTTTTCCATACACAGAGCTTCTACGGTTCCGGTCAGAAAAGGCGTCTCGATTTCTATTCTCGCGACGGGAACGCGATCAATCGTTTGATCTAATAACATGCACGGGGATTTCCAACCAAGCATTTGGTCATCCCTAACGAGACTCCGCTTTACTACGACGCCCGTGCACCCGGTGTCGCGTAAGACCGTGACTTCTTGACCGTTGGCGGTACCAGTAGCAGTCGGTACTCTCGCCTCGGGAAAAAGACAAGTGCCGATCGACTGAATAACATCACGACCGATCTGCGCACGCGCTGCGGATTCGTACACCGTATTCACGTTATTAGTCCCTGAATTATCACGCGGAAAATCATCGCGCTTACCGCCCCCTGACCATGCTCTGCTTTCGATAGCAACCGCGACCCTCTGGACAAACCCCTTCCTTTTCGGACAATCGGGCGTGATGTGACCCCATTCCTTACAGGTAAAACATTGTCTATCCCTACGATTCGTACCCTTCCCAGATTGAAAGTTTCCACCTTTATGTGTAGCAAGTTTCTCGGGTTCTCTGGGTCTCTGATCTTTTCCTTGATTACCTCCCTTGTTATCCCTTGAGATCACATTCTGGGTACCTTCCCGAGCTTCGGCGAAATAGTCTGCCTGAGTAGCCATATCTGAGATATTATTGAAGGACTTTTCCCTCAGGAACAAGTACAATTCCCTACCACAAGTGTTTAACAGCTGGTCCCTAAGTAAAAAATCGGTAAGACGCTCGAACGTTTTTTGAATCTTACCACATTCAACCCAACGCTGGAAATAATCCCCCGTCCTACTGACGAACTGGGTGAATGACTCGCCTTTCTCGGGTTTACTATATTTAAACTTTTTGCGGAACCCTTGTTCGGTCAACTCGTATCTCTTAAGGAGTGCCTCTCTTAATGCGTCATAGTTTAATGCGTCGTTCACGGGTAGACGCGAATACACATCTAGCGCTTTACTTTTAAGTAACGCGCTGAGATGGAGCGACCAATAATCTTTTTTCCACTTTTGGATGGTAGCATATCGCTCAAACCTATGTAAATAACTATCTAAGTTATCTTTATCATCCTCAAAAGGGGGTAATTTAGGGCCTCTTAACTTTGATTCTTGTTGACCATCTTTCTTAGCCTCTAATAATTCAAATTTCCTTCTATGTTCTTTCTCCATATTCCTGTCTTCTAACTGAATGGCTTCTAACTTTGCTTGTTTCTCCCTATCTAATTTTCTTTCCTCAAGGTCTCTTACCTGCTCTATTCTTTCCCTTTCTGCTTCCCTTTCCCAACCTATCCTTTCCTTCTCTGCCCTGTTTCTCTAACTCTATCTTCTCCTTCTCAAATTCCATCTTCTCCTTCTCTACCTGCTTCTCTAACTCTATCTTCTCCTTCTCAAATTCCATCTTCTCCTTCTCTACCTGCTTCTCTAACTCTATCTTCTCCTTCTCAAATTCCATCTTCTCCCTTTTAAATGCTATCTTTCTTTCCTCAGTTTGCTTCTCTAATTCTAACTTTTCCCTTTCCGCTTGCTTCTCTAGTTGTAATTTTTCCCTTTCTATATCTCTCTCCTTTACCCTTTGGTCCCTTTCATGAGCCTGCTCCTCCTGAACGAATTTTCTAAGGGCCTCCCCCTCATACCCAAACTGTTTACCCCAACTCCACTAGATCTTTGAGTGACGACATGATAAATACTGTTGATAAGATCACCGATCCTAAGTGCACTATCATATAACACATACAATTTTTAGGACTACACGAACCAACCGTATATCCCTTCTCCAAATATATGCAATATGTATATATGACAAACAAATGGTAAATAAAACAAAATATGAGTGAGGTATTCACTCACCCGCCCTGAATTAGTTCTTGTCAGGAAGGTCACAATCTGAAATAAATAACTAAAAAAAAAATCTTACCGGAGTCAAGACCTATGCAAACTGACGTCCGTGCTCGGACTAATCCAATAATCCCACTTCTGACACCATTTGTCACAGGATGAAGCCGGGTTGGGACTCGGATTAGTGAAGACACCGAAAGCAACTGCGTTAATAAGATGTTTATTTATAAACGCAATTTAAAGATGAACAAATCTGACACCATTATAACAAAAAGATAAGGAAAATTATAAAGTTTCTAACATGGAACTATCAACAACATGTAACTCAACGAGAAAAATCAAAGATGGATTTAACAAATGGAATTTTAAACAAACGTGAATAGCATCCTATCACCAATCGACAAATAAGAGTATATGATTTACACCCCAATATAAACAAGGTCTTATTAAGTACCAAGGGTGACCAAAGCATGTGATTATATGCACTTATCAATAGAATACTCATTTATCCATCAATATGTTAACTCGTCAATTTATCAATTTAACAAGCGATGTTGGAATATGAATTTATGAATCCGTCGTTCATATAACGATATTGAAATGGGGATGTATGAAATTATGAATATGTCGTTCATATAACGATATTGAAATGGGGATGTATGAAATTATGAATATGTCGTTCATATAACGATATTGAAATGGGGATGTATGAAATTATGAATCTATCACACATATAGCGATATTGAAATGGGAATGAATGTAATTTTGCACAGATAGCAATATTGAGATAACAATCAAATGGAACACGCAATAAATATAAACTATCGTGGCGTCCGTTTGACTACCAAGATGTATCTACGGTTCCACCCGCTCTAGTCCATGGTCAAGGAGCCACCACGCATGGTCCACCCCTCCCAGTCTGTTGAAGGGTCCCTCGAGAGCCTTCACATTAACACAGACCCGTTGATCGAGAAGCCTTGGTCCCTCGCATCGAGAAAACCAGTACACTCTTCCGAAACAACGTCACCAGACACAGCGTACACGTCACACGAAACCACACAGAGTTCTGTGACTTCACACACCACCAAACCATACATATGGAACAGCTAAAAGTATAACAACTAAACCGTGTGTAGTACATATGACACGGTTAGTACTTTTGTATTGATATATGTTGCGCATGCGCGCACATGAATTACGCCCTCGTTACACATTACATTAATCATTCAATGCATGCCGCGTATAATTAAATAATACCCGTCTGTTCAGTTACAACAAATAGCTAACTTGAACCAGCCTATAGGATTTCTAATATCATGGCGTTGTATGACCTAGGTATTTGACTCTCTGTAGAATTTAGAATAAATTCTGAAACATCTAATATATGAAACAATTATGTCATATAAAACGAATAGAGTGATAAAGAATACAATCTTAAATTTCACATACCTCTACAGCTGAAGTTTTGCTCCCGTAAAGAGGTAAGCTTTCTGACAAGACTCATCGTAGTGTAATTTGTTTATAGAGAATTCGCTCTATATGTACTCTAGCTGTGACAGATATGCGCAGCAGCTAGGTACGTGAGTTTTCACTGCAGGCAATTTGCCACGTGCAGCATGGGGTGAATCGCGCTCAGTATTTCAAAATAACTAGAGCCGAAAAAAATAAACAACCCCCGAGTAACGCTCTAGTCGGAAACGAAACCCGAATACATTTTTGATCACATATACACATTGATATAAACCCATACAATTCCGTGACAGTACCTCCCCCCTTAAAAAAAAAGTGGAAGCACTTTTAGAAAATCACGGAATTTTGCAAAAATACAAACTGAAACGTATTATTTACATTACCAGAATATCATGGTAGGACAAAAAGAACTGCAAATCACACTCTGCTTAAATAATCGGCCCCTACATTTTCCGACCCTCTGATTGCTTCGATCCGGAAACGATATGGCTGCAGAGTCAATGCCCAACGCATCAATCTTGCGTTGGCAACTTTTGCCTTGTTCAAATATATGAGAGGCTGATGGTCCGTTTCAAGGACAAATTCCCTTCCGAAAAGGTACGTGTGGAATTTTACCTATATCCCACACCAGTCCAAGCACTCCTTTTCGATCACGGAGTAGTTTTGCTCCCTAGGCAGCAATTTCCTACTAGCATAAGCTATGGGTAACTTTACCTCCCGTCTTGCTCCTGTAGCAAAACTGCTCCTAAGCCCGTGTCGGATGCATCAGTTCTCAATATGAACGATCTATTTAATTCTGGCAACTTTAGGATCGGTGCAACTGATCAATCTTGCCTTAAGGGCGTTAAGAAGCTTTCTTTTGGCATAACCCCAAGAAACGTTTATTTGGCTGCCGCTTTCCTAGGTCAAAATCCGTCAATGGACTAGCTATAGCGGCGAAATTTGGAACGAACTTCCTATAAAAACTTATCAATCCAAGAAACGATCGTATCTGTTTCTTGGTTTCTGGCCTAGGAGCGTCTTTAATCGCTTCAATTTTATCAGGGTGGGGTTTTAACTGCCCTGACCCACTTACTAGATGGCCCAAGCATTCCAAGTTAGAATATGCTATGCTACACTTGGAGGGTCTCGCCGTGAGATTTGCCTTGCGGAGTCTGTCGAACAGATCGACTAATGCCCTAACATGCTCTTCCCAGGTATGTGTATATACTAGAATATCGTCGACAAAACTATCTACGTTGTTCATCGCCTTTCAACAATTTCGCATAAGACGCACGCACGACGCACCGCGTTAACCCAAACCAAAAGGCATAACCTTAAACTGGAAAAGACCTTTAGGGGTCGCGAATGCCGTTAATACGCGAGCATTTTCAGCGGATGGGCACCTGCCAATAACCTTTTGTTAGATCTAATTTAGAAATGTACTGGTGCCCTGCCAATTTTGAAAACAAGCCCTCCATGTATGGCATCGGTTCAGCATCAAACACGGTGACTTTATTTAGTTGTCGAAAGTCTATACAAAATCGATTAGTTCCGTCCTTTCTTTCTAACCAATACCACGGGGAAGAATAGGGGGAGTTTGAGGGTTCAATCACTCCCAGGTCTAACATTTTACTCTACTTCCTCATCGATTGTCTCCCGTGCGTTAAAGGGTATTGGATATCCCTCTTTATTCTGATTGGCTCCGAGGTATTCAAGTTTATTTCGTGTCGTTATTAATCCAGTATACCTGGTCGATCTGTAAATACGTCTGGGTACTTACTTAAAATTTCCCTGACTTGCTGACGCTGACCTTCAGGTAATTCCGGGCACACGCTGACCATATCTATTCCCTAATTTCCTACAACCATGGGTACTCAAGGGGATTTCTGTGTTGGGGTCACTCGGCTCGTCTTCTATGACCGCAATACATACGACGTTCAAAACGCCCTTTTCAACAGTTTTTATGGC